>JBBPDC010191151.1:0-33233 GCA_037974485.1 Hemigrammopetersius urotaenia
ATATTTTTTTTTTTAATATATATCTTTTATATATGCCCACGCACGTTACAGTGTTGCAAGGTAGGGTATTTTTGGGTAGGGTTGAATGTTTGGTAACTGTACTATGCAATGTACACATTCACCTCTACTAGATTGGGATTTTTTTTACTTCAGTTTTTTTTTATTTCAATTATTATTGCATCTTTGTGAACCTTATTAGAGCGTCCACTGGACCTCTGGACTGGATTGTTAGCATGAAGAATTTAGTATGAACGAATATCCCAGGACTAGGTTTGAGAACCACTGCAGCAATATAATATACTTTCGAATAACATGTCACTGCTGTAATGCATTATATAGTTGTTGTCCTGTCTAATTTACCTCTTTTCCTGGTTTTGGCGCAACTCTGGAAAAAACAAAAAAATGTTAGTAGATATTTGCCGATATCCTTGTTATAATGAATTTTATAATGAAAAAATATTTAGAGTGTAACTGTCACGGCATGTTTTTGTCCTTTTATGTCTATTGATATGTCATAGGACATTACTCTTGTATATAATATAATTTTAAATATTTTATATTAGAATAGACTATTTAACTATGGGGGAGAGAAATCTTCGAGAAGCTAGGCTGTGGTCTAGCCTTTTAGTTCATCATAGTTCAGTATTATCATAGCTATTTTTTAGTAATGTAAAAGACAAGCCTGTGGGGAGTAGCACAATGACAACAAAGTCTCTGGCCTGAGGAATTACCAATTATGAGAGTGTTAGGAGGATTGAAACGGCCTAAATAAAGAAGTAGGAATGAGCTAGTGAAGGAAGTGAAAATATTCAGGTGAGTGTGGGAAATGAAAGAATCGCTCTAGGATTCATATTGTTTAGTGGAAGATTTTTTTCTGGCAGGTGAAGCGGTGGACTGCTCAAATAAGCCCTTCTTGTGGAGACAGGAGTGTTATGGGGAAGACTGAGAGATTGTAGAGGAATATAATAATGAGGTATAATAATAAATGAATAATAAGTGCCATTACAAACATGCAGCATATACAATAGATAATAAAACAATAAAAGAAAATAAAACAGTTTGTTAAGAATAAAAATACACTTTCAACCAGGTAAACAGGTAATATGGCATGCTATATGATGAACAAATAGAAGGCTAAATGCATAATGGACGCTTTCACAAAATAATTGTGATGTAGTGGTAAAGCATGTTTTCTACATCTTATTTGTTTTATGTCTTTAGACCAACGTCTCATGCATAGCAAAGAAAAAGATAAAACTGTCAGCATTACTTACTGTTAACCATTCTGACTCTAATTTGATACATTCCAAGAACAAATATCCCAACCAGGAGTAAAACAAGCAGGGGCACCACCAGGATTTTCAGCCAACCTGCATTACAGTAAATACCCGTGTTAACTTTCTTTCCTGCCTGTTCGCAAAAAATACTTAATGGTAAATGTATTTTGCATCACTTATGTATAAAGTAACCTTTATATACAATACACTACAATGGGTTAAATTTGCTATTAATAAAGATACGTGGTGGATACGTGATTTCCATCATTACTTAATTGTCATGTTCCACCAAAACAAATAAACAAAACATTTTTGCCGTAACTAAATAATGACTAAAAGTTATCAATATCTGATTTGCATCTGATTTGCATCTAATCCAAGGTTCCTAAGATGAAGACTATGTTTTTTTTTTTGGCCATATTACATTTGACTTTAAGGAAACACTTCAAATTAATAATCTTTAAAACAGTTTACAGTGCATTTAGTGCAAAGATATAATTATACTATACAGTGCATGAATGACTTAAACTAATAACTTGGTCTCTTACCAGAGAGTCTGATATTGTTCTCTTCATTTGCTCTTGTGTTTTCCAAAGAATTTTTGTCAGATTTGTCAGGCTTTGCCGATACCATGGTTTCTCTGTCTTTTCAGAAAAAAAAAAAAGAAACAAGCTGTTGTAATGTAAGTCATACAGGAAAATAAAATCCTAATAGAATTATTACCTATACTATGGAGAGATTTTCTTGTCAGTAGCGCATGGCATTTATTTTACTTGGTTTCACACAAAGGAATTTATTTCCTCTTTCAGAAAATATTTACAAAGTGTCTGTATTCTGTGGTCCAGTTTTGTACAATTCCTGCTAACAATTGCAGCTGATGAATTTACAAATTCATTACATACTTTATCTCATTTCTGAATATACTCTAATTATTAAAAGAATTAAAATAAAACAATAATAACATGATTAAAACATATACTTCCTTAAAACTTCAACTATAAATCTTAAGAGTGTTTAAGGTGCACTGATTAAGCCTCTAATGATCTTCAAGACTGCTCAGACTGAAATTATACAGAAAATAGGAATCTCATTTCTTACCAGAGACTTGGATTTGGATGGAGTTTGATCCTGATGCACTCACATTGCTGGCAACATATTTGTGTTTTGAAAATACACAGCTGTAGTTTCCTGAGTCCAGCACTGAAACATTTCTTAAAATGAAGGTGTGGTCATCTTTCTTTAGAAGAGGTTCTATTTTCACTCCAACACCATTTTTACACAGATACACGTGGATCTGTTCACTAGATACATTTTTGTCAAAAATGACACACTTTAACTGTATATCTTCTCCGGCTTTTGCACTCCTGCTTCCAAAAATTTGTGCTGGTTTGATGTCAGGAGGATTTTCTGCAAATAAAATAAAATAACATGTTCTATAAGCTCACATCAACGTTCCTAAAACAAAGCATAAAATATGTTTCGCCTAAAATGACAATGGTGTGAGTGTGAATAAAGGAAATACCTTTTGTTAGAGAAACTGAAATGATCATCCTCATTAAAATGTCTTCACCGGAAACAACAGCAGTTGAACACAAACAGACAAACAAGTGTAAAAATCTGATGAAAAAAGCAATCTCTAATTGTTTTAGTTTGCACATTAACCACTGAGAAAGGTTACTCACATATTATGAAGCACTTTGAGTCCATTGGTGATCAAAACCTTCGCATGAGCTTCAAGCCTGAGTGTGTTTTTATACACTGATCATGCTGGTGCTGAGTGAAACTATATTAACCGCACTGTAGCCAGCCCAGCTCTTCTTATTGGCCAGTGGCGGCTCAGACAGTTTTTACAACACTCTAGAGTTACAATCTCCAAAATAATGAAACTTTGCACTTTTTCAGGCAATATATTGGTAATTATCCTGAAAACACAAATAAGTTTGTAATTACGTTAGAAATGTACAACTTTATTTGAAAATAGCATCGTTTTTATTTAGCATTTCGTCCACATTCCAGTCATGAAATGGCGCATTTCCTCTTTCATTTCTAGCTTTTATGTGTGGTTTAGCGTGTTAGTAGAGTGACCTTCATCTGAGAAGAGGTATTATATGTGTTTGAAGAGACATTGCTATTTTAATCATCTAGCCACTGAAACTGAAAAACAGGCCAGACACACATAGTTGCTCATGTACACAGACTTCATGACCCTAAACTTACTTTATTCAGCTAAAAAACTCTGGACTCTAAATGTATCTTCAAAATCCTGCAAGTTATTCGTTTTGTTCATTAGATTTCTATAGAGACTTCTTTTGAGGGTGTGAAATTCTTGATAAAAGAAACTAGCAAAAAATCAATATTACGTATAAATACTAAGTTCATATCATAACTGTGAATATTCAAGAACTTTTCTTTCAAAAACTGCATCTGAATTGTTTTACTTGTTGCCCAAGTAGTGAGAGGTTAAATGATTTGACTGCTACAGCAGAAGAAAGAGTACCATCCGTGTTTTATACATGTTACATAATGACAAACTAAAATTGAAACCATGTCAGAGGAAAAGAGGAAACCATGTTGTAGCTTGTTGTAGTGTGATCTTATGTCTAGTTTCTTCTTTGAAACGGGTAAATAGCATTTATATTTCATTGTTATATTTCATTTAAACAGTCAAGTCTGTTGGTGCCTACTGTGTTGAGAGAAGAAAAGAGAACTCCAGGAGAGAAATGAACCAGATGTAAATATACAAATTGTTATGGATTAAATTCCACGAAATCTGGTGTGCATCTGAAGAACATAGCGGTGATACATGGTTTAAAACTTCTTGAAATATAACTATTATATTACAAAATACTGGCACAAGTATGTATTGACTGCTACATTTTGATTGGCTGTTGGTGCCCATTTTGTAAGTGAGCCAAATGGACTTTAAGAATTGTGAGTGAATGTAACCAAGTGTAAACAACAAGTTCCAGAGTTTTAGCCTAGGCAGATCATGACATATTGAAATGTATCATTTGCCCAGTCCCCTGTTGATTTTCTCTAAATTTGATGTGCTTTAATTGGATGAAGCCTCTGAAGACATGGCCATAAACATGAATGATCTAATTATATGGAAAATAAATACAAAAAGCAATAAATATTGAGATAATCAAAATTGAATGAGATTTGAGTTTAGATTAATGGCTTACGTATATACATGTAAATAATTTGGAACATATCTCACATCTCACAATAACACAATATACGGACCAGCTAGACACTTCAGAAAGTCAACATCACATTCACAAACGATACATTATGGAATGAAAACATGTTGTTGTTTCTAATATTGGTCCATGTAAGTCCAGACCAGCTGCAGTTTTTGTTGAATCCAGAGCTACAGAATATTTGTGTATCTTCGTTTTGTTGAGTAGACTTCAAAAGCCACCACTAAACATGCAAATATAACGACTCCAAATGAACAAAGTAATCTGATCCAATTTAGCTGCCACTGTGGATCTGAAACAAAAAGAAAATAGCAAAACTGTTTATTTTAAGAATTTCATTATTTTCACAATTCGCATTGATTCTGTCATTAAGAACATTGAGTTGGTTTGATGATCACTGTAGGTGAAACTTAGAGACTATTTTAAATGGTGGTCATTAAAACCAGGCAATATGACAAACTCAATAAAGCCACTTTTGGCTATTTAGAAAAAAACATGCATGTGTCTTACACACATGTTTTTACAGAGTAAATAACATTTAATGTAAGTTAAAGAAACAGGATTTTAATAATTTTAGATTAACATGTAATTTTAGACCACCTTTGCTGGTCTAATACACATGAAATGTTTACTCAAATGGCTCCTGCACTCCTAAAAAGATGTATTCAAAAACATACAAAAAATGAGTTAGAATTCTGATTACATTTATGATTGTAACAGTAATATTGACAATATGGTGGTAAACCTGACATTTATATTTTAATAATAGCATACCTATATATATTATGTATATATTTACTGTGCTTCTTACCATACACTTGAATGAGAACAGATTTCTCTCTCTCTGCATCAACTTCACTGACATCATATTTCTCAACAGTGTATACACAGCTGTAAACACCCGAGTCTTCCACACTCACATTCTTGATGGAAACGTGTATGTAACTTTCATTATATAGAGTTTTTGAGATCTTTACAAGGCCGTCCTTAATGATGTACAAATGAAGAAGTGCAGGTTGGTCATATCCAGAGATGCTGCAGGTCAGTTCTATATCCTCTCCCTTTCTCACAGTGGTCCTGCCAGACTGTATCAATGCATTCTTTAGTTGGTGATCATCTATAATCAATAGAAAATTAGAGGATTACAATGTACACAAGACATTGATATTTACATTTATGGTATTTAGCAGATGCTCTTATCCAGAGCTACATACATCAGTGCTGAAGTAGCTCACATCTGTTCTTCCAACCTGAAAAGCTAAACTTAAATCAACATCCCCTATTCAAGAGCTAAGATGCACAATTAAAGATTCGAGTACATTTATTGCTAGGATAAACAGACACATAAGAATTAGAAAAATAGTTCCTCATGTGATATATTTATTATTTTGAGCAATGGCATCATTTTTGTAACTAACTAGCCATTCAACACTAGAGGTGCAAAATACAGACCTATGTGCTAGTTTTGTGAGTTTACAATACAAGGTTTTTTCTTTGCAACCGCAGCCTGAGCCCTAATTTAGTAAAAAGCAAATGTAATATAAATAATGCAAATAACATACAAAATAAGATCTTCATCCAGCTGTTTAACTGAATTTATGAACTGTCACAAGAAATTATATGCACATTTTCTGAATCTCCACAGTTGTTTTTGTGTTCTTTGGATGATTTTGGTTAGATTTGTAGTTTTGAAGTCTTTGCCATGGTTGTGATTAATGATGAAATGCCATTACAGATATAAAAGCAAGACCAGGATATGGTATGCAGTATTTAATTTGCTTCATCTGATCTAGCGCAGTTTATTTCATTATTCTACAGATAACATGTAGATAATGAACATGAACATGAGTTTTGACATGGCTTTAAATATCTGAACAGGTAAATGCCTCGAAACCCTCAAAAATGGTTTTCACTTGAATGTTTGTGTGTATATGTATTTTAAGCCAAAACCAATTTTAGAGGCATTCAAATTCTCAGAATCTATCTGGTTCCGATAGTCAGACACCCGAATCAGTTATTTTATATCCATACATTTTAAAATACCGTATTTATATTTTAAAAGACTGAATTATTCATAAAAAGAAAAGTTGAAAATTGTTTGTTTTCTTACCATACACTTGAATGAGAACAGAATTCTCTCTCTCTGCATTATTAACTTCACTGACATCGTATTTTTCAGCAGTGTATACACAGCTGTACACACCCGTGTCTTCCACACTCACATTCTTGATTGAGAAACGTGTGTAACTTTGATTATATAGAGTTTCTGAAATCTTCCCATGCCCGTCCTTGCAGACGTACATATGAAGAAGTGCAGGTTGGTCATATCCAGAGATGCTGCAGGTCAGTTCTATATCCTCTCCCTTTCTCACAGTGGTCCTTCCAGACTGTATCACTGCATTCTTTAGCTGGTGATCACCTATAAGCAATGAATTGTAGCAAATTAGAGGATCACAGTGCACACAAGCCACTGAAATTAAAGATTCAAGTACATTTACTGCTTGGATAAATGAACTTAATTCAACAATGAATAAAATTAATAGGAATGCATTAACAGCAATGCATTAGATATTACATATTTCAACCATCATCTATTTCTTGGAAGCCTTTAAGAGTGGATCGGCTCGTGAGTTAAATAATTCAGCTTACATGCTACATGAAAAATGAAGGTTTTGGTAAAGCGATTTAGTTTAACTAAGAAATGTAAGAGAGTGTTTATAATGCACTGAGAAGTATAGAACTTTAGGGAAACTCTCCAGACCTTTAGACATGACATCAAATTAACTTCAGGACTGTTTAGACAGACATACTTCTCATTATATACTCTAATTATTAAAAACATTCAAATAAAACAATAATAACAATCTGATATGATTAAAATTGAATGACAACAACTGCCCTTATAAACCAGCATGCACTTCTGGGCAATTTTTAAGAAAACATTGCTTTATTGTGGATTTTTGATCCACAAATTGCATCTGTCCCACTCTAGTGTGCATTGCACACAGGAGAAATATTGATATGACCATGGTTTATTAGGTCTCTTTATAAACATTTTTACAATATGAAGTAAATGAGAGGAGACAATTTTTGAACATTGTCATGAAATAGGATGAAATGAGCTGACCAGTTTATAAAGAGTAATAAATGGATTAGCCAGCATGCATGAAATATGACCGTTTTTATAAAGTACTTAGTTAAAACTTTAACTTTGAATCTTAAGAGAGTGTTTAAGGCGCACTGATTAGGCCTCTAATGATCTTCAAGACTGCTCAGATTGAAATTATACAGAAAATAGGAATCACATTTCTTACCAGAGACTCGGATTTGGATGGAGTTTGATCCTGATGCACTCACATTGCTGGCAACATATTTGTGTTTTGAAAATACACAGCTGTAGTTTCCTGAGTCCAGCACTGAAACATTTCTTAAAATGAAGGTGTGGTCATCTTTCTTTAGAAGAGGTTCTATTTTCACTCCAACACCATTTTTACACAGATACACGTGGATCTGTTCACTAGATACATTTTTGTCAAAAATGGCACACTTTAACTTTATATCTTCTCCGGCTTTTGCACTCTTTCTTCCAGAAATTTGTGCTGGTTCGAAATCAGGAGGATTTTCTGCAAACAACATAAAATAACATGTTCTATAAGTTCACAACAACGTTCTTAAAACAAAGCATAAAATACGTTTCTACAAATAAGACAATGGTGTGAGTGTGAATAAAGGAAATACCTTTTGTTGGAGATACTGAAATGATCATCCTCATTAAAAAGTCTTCACCGGAAACAATAGCAGTTGAACACAAACAAACAAACAAACAAACAAACATGTTAAAAACAACAAAACAAGTGTAAAAATCTGATGAAAAAAGCAATGTCTAATTGTTTTAGTTTGCACATTAACCACTGAGAAAGGTTACTCACATATTATGAAGCACTTTGAGTCCATTGGTGACCAAAACCTTCACATGAGCTTCAAGCCTGAGTGTGTTTTTATACACTGATCATGCTGGTGTTGAGTGAAACTATATTAACCGCACTGTAGCCAGCCCAGCTCTTCTTATTGGCCAGTGGCAGCTCAGACAGTTTTTACAACACTCCGGAGTTTCAGTCTCCAAAGTAATTAACCTCTACACTTTTTGAGGAAAAATATTTGTAATTATCCTAAAAATACACAAATACGTTTTTAGTGATATTAGGAAAGTGTGGAACTTTAAAATAACAACAGCTCCTCAGACACATTTTCACAGATGGTCACTCTATTAACATACTAACCCACAAATACAAGCTAGAAATGTAAGAGGAAATGTAGAATTTGGTGATGGATGAATGTGAATTTCAGTTAATATGCTAGCCACTGAAACTGAAGCAGGGGCAGACACACATTGTTTTTTGTGTAAACAGACTTTTTGACACAAAATTAATGATCTGCCTAAACTTCCAATATCTAGTTAAAACTTAACAGTTTCACTTTTACATATATATTAGGGCTGTAAAGCGATTAATTAAAATGAACTAGTTAATCGCAAATCTGGAAAAAATTAATCGCGATTAATCGCAATTCTATGTCAAGCCGATATATAATATATAATGAACACACTAAGTCATCAATTTTACAAAGAAGGCTTTGCTTATTTTTTCCCCAACTCTGTCACACTTTTAAAAGCTGTGATATACAAACCAAACTTACTTTTGAATAGAAAATGCATAACACCTTCAAACCTGAAAGAAAACATAGCTTTAAATAACCTGAATTAAAGCAGTGGTCCCCAACCTTTATTTCGTCACGGACCGGTTTAATATCAGCGGGTTTTTTTTCTGTGTAGCCGGCAGACCGGTACCACATGACCCACGGCCCGGTACCGGTCCGCCGCAAAGACAAAGCCTAACTAAAGTCCTGCCTCTCGCTCCAAACTCCTGCAACCGTCAGAGACCCCTCCCTTCGCTGTCTCTGCCACAGCGGGATGCTTCGCCTTGAGGTTATATTATAGTGATGTCGTGCATTTGGTGGTAATTGAATTCACTTATAAAAGCACACGTGTGTGTGTATTTATATGAGGTTGTAAAATGGGAAAAGTACTTGTCTTGTAGGGAAAATTCAAAAATAAATAAGAGCCCAAAACTGGGAAAGTAGACCACTGGCCTAGATACACCAGTCTGATGTAATATTACAAAACCTGCTTCATAAACTGGGCCTTTTCTGGAACAATCAGTCTCATATTGATTTGATGTCATTAAAGATATTGATGAAAAAACAAAAACAGTGCAGTAGAATGGTCATCTAAGCTCTTTGGAAAAGAGAGTTCTGCAAAGCAGTGGTCCTCTGCAGGAAGTCACAAAAAAGTCCCAAAAAGTCCGAAAAATAAACCATGTTACCTTATTATTATTATTATATTATTATTAGTATTATTAATATTAGTGATATTATAAGTACTCCTAATATATTTTGCAGAAATATAATAGTCGGCTTAGGTCATTAGTGGTTAGGGAGTTGCCCCTGTGATCAGAAGATTGCAGGTTCGAATCCCAGGACTGCTAGTACCCTTGAGCAAGGGACCATCCCCACACACTGCTCCCAGGCCTCTGCGTTCCTGCTTTACTTGGTGAAGGGGTTAAATACAGAGAAAAAAAATCACACTGTTCACACTGTGTGCTGTGGTGGGTTCATGTATGACAAACTTTACCAACTCAGAAACACAGAGAAATACCTTATCAGCCACCTACATAGCAACTGCCTAGCAACTCCTTAGAAATCATCTGAAGGACATACGTAAAAAGTACTGCTTTCTGTTCTGCAACATAAATTTGAAGTGTTTAATGCATATTTAGCACACAGAATTTTGCTATGTTACAGTATAACACGTACAAGAAAATGGGCTAAGTGTGCGAACTGAACATTAAGATCCAAATTCACTGCAGACACTACATTTCCCACAACGCATTCATTCTACTTAATGAATTATGGCTCATTATGGCACTTAAAACCATTTTCCCTGGTTATGGCGCTTTTTAGAGAAGAAATCAATCACTTTAATTTTCTCTCACTTTTAATAACTGTTAGAGAGTAGAAATGATACACATTCCAAAAATGCAATGAATTCAACTTGAAAAAATATTGCAGTGTTTCCTCTGAGCTAATCAACACACACACACACACACACACACACAAAGACAGATGGGCACACACATACGTTTCGTCGTCCATTAATCATTCATTAGACATACAACCGCTTTCAGAATTCCCGCGTGAACGCAGTGAAATTCTAACAGACAAAGGCTTTCAGTATTTCTCTTAGCAGGGTTGTCTTTAGCAGATTCTGTTTGTTATTTATTTATTTATTTGTTTGTTGAATGTGCCAGAATTTAGCCATTTGAATCAAGCAAAAAGTAGCACTTTCCCCTTTTTCTCTTCATAAACACAACTATAATAGCTCCTAAAATGTGTGAGAGTGTGTGTCCATGGGCTGCAGTGGAGTAAAGATGCCCCTTACTGGGCTCTGGAGCAGTGGTGATGTGTTCTCTGGAGTGGAGTATCTTCACTCTCTGACAGTCTGATGATGAATCTGGGTTTGATGGAGGTCAGAAGAACATAGTCTACTGGAAAACACAGGGAGAATAGAAACGTTTGGAAGAGGAGGAATAATGGGCTTGGGGGGCTTGATGTACTCCACAAAGTAAACGTTTTGGGACACACCAAGATTTTCTACATGTGCATGTGGCTAAATAATTGCTAAAATGGCACACAGTATATTTTACAAAAAAATAATTTTACAGTATGTTCAGTATTTGGGCATTTTTTTGCTGGAAAATGTCATATTTTATATAAATAGCCACCAGACAACTGTGGATATTTAGCAAAATAAAATGATAAAGGATAGTCTAGCATTTGACTGTGCATTACCACACAACCAGTTAACAGGATGTCAGACATGTACTGTTACATAATCTCTCATCTTTTAAAGAAAATTTGTTTTGTTTGACATATTTTATGTATAGCTATTTACTCAACAACTTTACAGTGTTTGTGGAAGACAAGACATTATAGTGTTTGACAAGAATTAAAATCTGCAGTTTATAAAACAAATGGATAAGTGGTGTGTAAAAAAAATGACTGTTAATGTAAATGACAACAGTTACATCAAAGATCCATAAAAGTCATTTTGTCACTAAAGAACTCTTAAAACCCCAATTTCTATAAGTGTGCAGTGGAGTATAACTTCCATACAGATGAATGTGTCCCATTAAAGAAGCTGCTGGCCTTTAGTGCAGAACAGACAATGTCCCAACTCAAGCAGGCGTCTCCTTCATTGTCCTGATGGAGATGGAGACCTTTAGGACTATAAAAGGAAGCAGAAGGCCACTCTGCATCACCCAGGGGGAAATTCTGTTGCTCACAACAGTCTTTTCTTTGTCTGATCCAAAATAAATCATCTTTTTATTTGGAGATTATTGAACTCAGATTTATTTCTCCTAAAACTCCCTTTAGAAGAATAAGAATAAATTCATCTTAAGAAGTTTTTGGCTTCTCAGTTTTCTTCTCTTTAACCTTATGGCTCTGAAAACTGTCTCTTTGGTTGTCGAGACTTTAATTTGAAGACAAATCATTCATAAAATAACCAAGTTCAGTTATGTCTAGGAGAAAGAGTCTCCACCACAAGGTTTTGAATGTTCCTTTAATCTGATTATCACAGGTCTTGCTCTGTCAGGTCTGAAGCTCTGGAAGAGGAATCGTTTGTCCTCCTGCTCTGTAATTCCTGAAAAAAAAATTTTATTAGCATCATTTACCATTCGAGAAAACATTCGGCCTGTAGTTCATGTGAAAACCGTAAAACAGTCTATTCAGCCCTCCGGAGGGTCAGATACAGAAACTAATCGAGTGTCCTGACATTAAAATCCCAGCGGTGTCTGTCCAGAAATGCTGCATTTCTAGATCATTTCTTTTTCCCTCCGTAATTTTATCGCTCCGCAGCATTTCATAAAGTGGAATCCATGACCCGTTAAATTATCCGAACTCCCCCCCAAATGAAGCGATTTGCAGAGAGCTCTGGCAATTAAACGGTTTCCGAGGCGTTAACTAATCCGTCCAGAATATTCCATGCCGTAAGAGGCGGAGGCAAAGGCTCTAGGAAAAAAAATGAAAAGCTGCAACAAAGCAAATAACCTGATTCACCAGCGGCAGCACTTATCGGGCCATTACGGACCAGATGTTTTGGTAATTTGTGGTCGGTGCGACTGTTAGCGCTCGGCTAAAACGTTCGTGTCAACATTTCCGTGTCACCATTAACCGTCATTAGCAGAGATTCACTCATTATCTCCTCTGAAACAAGCCGAACGCACTCGACTCGGCCAGAAAACACACTCCTCCAGGCTAATCAACACACACACACATATACACACACACATTATTCATTATTCATTCATTAGACACACAATCGCTCTCAGAACAGACGTTTCCATGCAACGAATGCGATGAAATCCATAAAGCCACGTCCATTCGTCATCCATCCTCCGAGCAGGGCAGATGCGGCTTGTTTTTGTTTGTTTTGTTTATTTATTTGTTTGTTTATTGCTCCCTCTTTGTTCATTTTGAAGGCCGAATGAAAATGTTATCCATTTATGTCTGCCAAAAAGAAGCTCTTTGTAAAAAATGACCGCAATGGACGTTGTTAGGCCTAATCAGATAAAAACACACCACTTTGTATTTCTAAATATGATTCATATATATAAATATTTCGAGAATATTTAACCCTCACATTCTGTTGCTACTCAATTTAAAATTGCGACCCAACTTTGTGCTGGTAAAGCTTTAAATGAAATATACATGGAATTAAGCCCCAGGAAATATCAAAGGTCTTGTGAAACTATGTTTCCATCCTCCATGTCATGTGACCTATCATTGGTTCTCACTCATTCAGGTCTGATTGTGGCCCTAAAGTGGAGGGAAGCATTTTGAAGATCGCATGTGACAGTGTTCTCACAGTGGAGGCCTAGTGTGTAGGATCATGGCCTCTGTGACAAGAGGTCATGGGTTCAAATCCTACCTTTAGTATACCACCATTAGGTTCCTGAGCAAGACCCTTAACCCTAAGTTGCTCCAGGAAGACGATAGGGAATGGAAGTCCCTTTGGATAAAAGTATGTGCTAAATACCAAAAACAAAACAGGAGTCAAACTAACAAAAATGTGTACAGACACTAAAAACACTCCCATTAAATTAGGAAAACTTAAATTAGGAATATGAAGGAAAGATTATGTCAGTTATTTATTTAGAGAGACAATAAATACTGAATAGGGTCAAACTGACAGCAAACAGCAAAAGGGTTAAAGCAATATTAAGAATTCTTCTGAAGCTCTCCAGTGTTTGGTGGTCAAGAGTAAAAAAGAGATAATAAATAAGATAAACCTTTATTAGTCCCACAAGTGGGAAATTTGCAACGGTAAGAGTAGCATAAACAATAGAATAAAAACTATATAACACGACAGAGACTAAAAACTACACAAAAACCCTGAGAATGAGTTCAGTTTATAGCAATAATTGTTTGCCTGTAATGTTTTTGGATGCCTTTTCTCTTTGCACGGAATGACATGACTTTAATTTTATCTCCTGCTCTATTTTCCTTCCATTTTCACCTGCAGGAATGCAGTCCCACAAGAGAACTCTGTCTTTTCTTGTCTAGCTGAAAGTAAAGGTTTTTTTTCTGAAGGGAAGGACAAAAGGGTCTGAGAGGCTGGTGGACACAATTGAGACACAGAGAGGAGGAAAAATGAGGGTGGAGGGAGGACCGTATGTGCAAGGCCTCCTTTATGGGCTTCATTTAGAGCCTTTAGATCCTGTCTGGCACTGGAATTCTCCCCAGGACCAGAACATCACACCTGAAAAGGAATGTATGTAAAACTGTGTGAATAAGGTGGACGTCAAAGGACAGTTTAAACAACAGTCTGTGTTTCAGAGCTTTGTGTCTCCCAGCAAAGTTTGAGGGTGGCGGGAACATCAGAGTTTTATTAAATGGTAAACAAAATAATCTCTACTGACCCCAGATCAATCAATCAGTCGACAGATCAAAAATCAGGTATTACAGTCCAAATGTTTTTAGTTTAGAACTGGACTAACTCTAGAAATCTTGGAACTGCTCAAACCTCATCCAGCTGTTCATTAAAGTAAAGTGAAGTGATCCTTTATAGTCACACATGAATGCATCACGCAATGTGAACAATGTAATTTTTTTTCTCTGCATTTAACCCATTCACCAAGTGAAGCTGTGGGCTGCCACCGACGAGGGGCAACCATGTAACAGCATGCAGGGATGGTATCTTGCTCATGGGTACCTCAGTGGTGACACTAGCAGTGTTGGGATTCAAACTCACAACCTTCTGATCGTAGGGGCAAAACCCTAACCACTAGGCCACCAGATACCCGAAGTGGAGCAGCCTTGTGACTGTGGTTTAGGACACAATAGGACTTACAGTGAGCCATAAAAAATGAATGCTGTAGTTCCTTTTGACACAACAGGGTCACAGACCACCTCAGGAGCTGGAGGAATCTGATCACAGCAGAACAGCAGCCCTGGTGTCATCTGAAATGGCCGCCTGTAGTGCTGAAGCTCAGTTCATTTTTATAGTCATACTGTGTCCTAAACCACATCCAGAAAACACAGTCAGTTGATTTAAAAGAGGAATTTCAAGTCCCACTGACCCTGGTCGATCAGTTGAGACGTGTTTAAATTTTGATTCTTTACTTGAGAACTGGAGCTATAAGACAAACACCACTAGGTGTCGATAGTCACACAAATCTTTTACCATAAATACAAACCCAAAACCTCTATGGGCCTCAAATCTTAATAATAACCTGGACAAGGAGCTTCCAGTGCAAAATATATTCTCAGTAAACACCTGACAAAGGTACAGGTGTTTTAGGATCTACTCTTCTATTTGGTGCAGTTTTATATATAGAGAGTAAATCTGGCAAACACGAAATGTTTGGCAGATTTACTTGATTTAAAATGTCTCTTTTTTCAAAACAGTGTTTAAAGAGTAAATCCTAACAGCTACAGCAAACTGCAACAGCAAATAAACCCAGGAAAATTCAATCAGAAGCCCCCCCACCCTGTCACACCGATGTCTGGCGTCCTGGTGTCACCTGTGTTCTGTTTGCAATGTGATGTGGATATGAATCCCTGCACAGGCTGATCCCTGAGTGGAGGAACACAGTAAGACTTACTGTGAACTGAACTGGAGGTGACCATTTCAGACAACTGAAGACAAAACAAAGCATCCCCCATCACCTACAGTGAACAGTCTGCATTGCTTTGAGGGAAAATGCATACTTTAATGCAAATGTTCATGATTTTATCCATTTCCATCAAGCCTTTTTGGTCCAATATGTCAAAATCTGCATAAGAATGAGCACACAGAAACCAAGCGACTTATTTAACAAGCCATTTATTCTGAACGCTCCCTGTCAAGGTGAAGGGACTAATGGAAACTGTCTAAAATAATCTGGGCTCCTGTAAAATCAGCATTTATAACATGTATTTTTGGTTTATGTAAAAATTAATATCAATAGTGTGTTTTAATGGACGTCCACCTGGTCATCGTCGCTGATGGGGTCATTTAGACCATGGCATTTTACTGTCAGAATTCATTTGAATGATTTAAAATCACAGAACTTGCTTTCACTTTATGCCGTACGTCAGGATGAGTAGCGCCGGGAAACACTAACAAGAACTGAACTAAAGATTGGCCTGTACAGACTTGAGACTCAAATTTAAACTCACCTGCATTGATTCAGGACTCAGCTTTAAGCCTTTCTATTTTGACTCAAAACTCATCTTGAGAACTGACTGTATTGAATCGAGACTGGACTCAAAGCTCTGGCTCTACATTTACCTTCAGACTACTCTGTATTGACTCGAGACTCGATTCAAGTCTCCAGTCAGTACAGGCAAATCTCAAGTCAAATGTAGAGCCAGTACAGGCACATATCAGATTGAGTCTTGAGTCAGTACATGCACAACTCAAACGGACATGAGACTTGATAACAGATGTGCCTGTACTGAGCGAAGGCTTAATAGCAGATGTGCCTGCACTGAGTTTATGTTTGACCTGGTATTTGCCTATACTAACACAAGACTCAATATCAGGCTTTCCTGTATTGACTCGAGACTCAACTTCATGTGTACTTCTATTGGCTCAAGATTCAACTCGAAACTTAATTTTAAACTCTCCTATATTGGCTTTGGGGCAGCTGGTAGCCTAGTGGTTGGGGCGTTCGTCCCGCAATCAGGAAGACGTGGGTGCTAAGCACCTCTGAGGTACCCTGAGCAAGGTACCATCCCCACACACGGCGCAAATGAAGAAATTTGTGTTGTTCATACTGTGTGCTGTGGTGTGTTCACTTCAGACTTGTATGTGCTGACTTGAGGCTCAAGACTCTATTTGAGACTTGCCTATACTGACTCAGGACTCAACACTGACTTTGTGGTACTGACTGAGGACTCGACTTGAGACTTTCCTGTTACCTGCAGTACAGTGACTTGTTCCTGCGTCTGATGTGACCACAGAGGGGAACGCTTTTGTAGGACAATCAGACAGACGCCAAACTCGCCTGAAGGTAATTATTACCCACATCATCACACCAACATCTGCCTCTCTCTCTAGCAGACAGGAGCTCTAGCAGAGCAGAGGAGGTGGAAGCTGCTCAGATGTTCAGTGTGAAGGTGAGATACTTTAACCTAAATAGAAGGTGGTGATGCTTTCTGGGGGGCATCAAGAAGCCTCACAAAGAAACTGAATTTATTTGACTTAAAGATTTAACAATATTTAGCAAAATGATTGTTAAATGTTACACTCATTTTAGATCATTTTTAGGTCAAGTGGTGACACTTAAAAACGTAACTGAATTTAGTGTTTAAAAATGATGTAAAAAAGTCCCACACTTGTGTAGAGGTTGTACCAGCTTATAAACTATCACCAGCGTCTATACTAAAAAAGTCTTTGTACACTCATGAAATAGAACCATATTTGGAGCCCTAAAAACTGTAAATGGATTTGTTCGTCTCTGAGGTCTAGAGCAAATCCCATTAAAATTAATGTAATTTGCGCAACGTTCGACACCACAGAGCTCAACACAGCAAAGAAAAGCCATACTAAAATGTTCCCCCCATGTAACCACATGATCAGTCATTCCACCTGGAACATGCCTGTACTGACTCAAGACTCAACATGAGACTTTCCTGTACTAAAGACTCAGCTTGAGACGTTAATGTACTGACTCAAGATTTGACCTCAGACTGGCCCTTATTGACTTGACTACATTTGCATGTGCTGACTTGGGACTACCCTGTATTGATTCATGAGTCAACCTTGGATTTACTTGACTCAAGATTCAACTTGAGACCTGCCTGTATGACCACAGAGCTCCACACGGCAAAAGAAGTCCGTCCTGAATGCTCTCAGGATGGAAATAGTTCACCTGGAACAGAGTGTGTATTTTATTAAAAAATGACATTTTCGAGATCCGCTGGGTGTAATCTGCTGAAATAGAGGAGTTTGGATTCCGACGACTCTCTTGTAGTGCAGGGTGTTCATGGTGATGCTGGCTCACCATATCTTCTCCTCCAGTTCAGAGACGTCTGGCTTCACTGAACTCTACGCATGAAATCTACACATCTAATATCAAACATCTAACAGCACTCAGACACCACCTCCCTCAGCTCCCTCCTCACAAACATGACATTTCTGATACACGCAGCTGCACTATGTGTGCAGGTATGAGTAGGTTTGTGTGTATATGTGTGTGCGTGTATGTATTTAGCTCTTTTAGAGGACCTAATAACTGAACAGCGTGAAAGGTAGAAATGTGAATGTGCTTATTTCTGCCTTTATAAAAGACATTACCTTAACTCTACACTACAGGAGGTCTGAGGTACCAGGTCATGTTGGTGGTGGGGTCCAAATCCATCTTCTGTAGTTCAGAACTGGAGCTATGAGTCTTTGCTGACACTAGAAGTCAATAGTCTTTCAAACCTTTAGCCATAAACTCCTCTGGACTCTCAAACCACACCCAGCTCTTCATTATGGTGGATCAGACAAGTGGACGAGGTTTAGGACACAGTATGACTTACTGTGAGCCGTAAAAATGTTTATGGTAAAAGGTCTTCATAATGACAAAAACTCAGGAAAAATCTGTAGAAGTGGGGGCATTTTTCTTGGAAACATTAAAAAAACAGAAATGGTGTAAAGTCTTGCAAATAACACAAACTTTGTGTGTGTCTGTGCATGTGTGTGTGAATATGAGTAAATTTGGCAGATGCGCAGGCCGGCGACCCGTCAGTGAGTGAAGGAGGTTCAGCAGATAAAACTCCATCACTGGTTCAGCTTCAGCAGCTCCACTTTTACATTATGATGCTAATCCAGGGATGAAGTCCCAGATGGTGCTTTTCTGGTGTCGTGAGTGCAGAAAAATATCATCATTTCCCCCAGAAATGAAACAGCCGAGGAGGAAGATTGTTCAGAGTGGTGCTAAAAAGACGGTTATTTTATGAAACGTTGTGAAACTGATCTGTTTTTCTGTAATGGACAGTCGTCTGTGTAGGCTATGCCTCTGAAATAATCTCCAGTCTTTAACTGTCTTCATGGTTTCAGGGCTATATCAGGGGAAATTTTTTTTTTTTCCTTTTTTTATGTATTGTCTAAACAGTTTCACATTCCATCCACTCTCCAGCTATTCTGCAAAAACAGCTTCACTATGTTCTCTGTTTTTGTGATGTTTCATTTGTATGTATCCCACTTGCAGTCATTTAGTCCTGCCCATTCATGATGAAGCTATACGGAGTGCTTTACAACCTTCAATGAGGCACAATCAAAACAGACACATTTTCATAAATCAGTATTTATGTTTAAACAGAAATGGCCTGTTTAGAATGAGTAGATTAGAACCTCAGAGGACTAAACTTTGTCCACGTCTGACCCACAGCACCAAGTCCAGACAAAATTTTGTCAGAACCCAAACCAAAGCACATTAAGTTTTAAGCTCATTATCATTTAAAGTGCTGAGCAAACCCTGGTAACACAATCAGTGCATCACAAATCAAAATAATATATCAATCTGTGGGTAGGGTGGTCCTCCCTCTCACCTATCCCTCACACAAACCATGCTGTGAAAGTGTTGGGCCCCAGCAGGCCCCCCGAAGCTGACACTTCCGCACCTCCTCACACTGAACACGGCGAGTTATGCATAATTCATCCTCCGGCACAAACGCTTCATTCTTTTTGTACAGTACTGCTCTCCTGCATGCTAATGAAAGACAGACTCCAGCCTCTCTGTGTTTACAGAAACACACACTCGCGCAGAGCAGCGCTGTATGTATGAACCATAACTCACAAGCCCATCTGTGCAGGAATGCGCCGCACCGCGCCTTGTTTGCCTAATGCGATCGCGTTCCCGACACGAAGAACAGCGGAGAAAAGGCCTCGTTGCGAATAAACTGACATCAAACACAGAAAAACAAGAAACAAAAACACGACCTGAAATAAAGTCCATTAGCCGTGGAAAAGCCTTGACTCTCGTTTGCGTTTTTTCTCCTGTCAAGAGAACGAGGCACTCTGAAAGGGAGCGGGATCATCAGGGGTGGGGGAGGGATTAAACATCCGCCAATCAGTCAGTGTAACCTGCACAAACACACCTCACCTTTCATCCACCGAGCAACACGCCTTCGCTGTCAAAGCCACGTCCGTCAGTGCTGGCAGCACCGTGAAATCATTAAACAACCCCCCACCAACCCCTCCCACTCCCCTGCCCTTACATCCAGAAGTTTTTGGGTTTAGACCCCAGCCATGGCATTCAGGGCTGTTGTTCTACTGTGTGTGTGATTGAGTTTCTGTTGGGAGCTCCGGTTTCCTCCCACATTACAAATATCTGCACATCAGGCGGACTGGAGATGATAAACTGCTCCCAAGTGTGTCTGCCCCATGACTGTCCAACTTGTTTCTGCATCTTTGGCCAATTAGTCAGCTCCCAGTAACCAGAATGCCAACCAATCAGCATACAGTAGCTGGAATGCCCACCAATCAGCACTTAGTCAACAAAATGCTAATCAATCAGTACACAATAACCAGAATGCCAGCCAGTCAGCTCTCAGTAGTAAAAATGCACAATTTTTAAAACTGTTTTCCAAATTCATCGTTTATCATCAGAATGGATCTGAATGAAATGACAATTTCACTCATTAACATCCACAGGTGTGGCGGTTCTTCACACCAGGGTTTTCTGCTACTTTGGGAAAAACTCATCAAAAATATCATTACACTATTTCTCTGGATAGTACAGTTACACAACAGTAATGATAAACTTTTTTACAGTGAAATTAGGCTGAATTCATTTCCCTATCTACCACTAAGGCCCTCCTGGCTCGTCAGATTGCTCAGGCCTTCAAAGGTCACCAGACACAGGAGGACGTCACCGGTGGGTGAAGATTTTAAATGTTCCTGAATCACTTTAGCTGAGTGTCTGTTGTCAACTGAAACGAAGCATGTGATCCGCAGATAAAAATGTTTGTGTTTTAACAGAGACGTAATCAAGATGATCATAAACTGGAAGAAATATCTCTCATCATGATTAGAAGAAATTACTGTCGGCATGGTGTCGGAAGACCCGCCCACTCGCTCCACTGCTGTTTACAGCCCCCTGCAGGAGAACGCTGAAGTGAAACAAACACCTGTAATGAAGTTCCTCTTTTGTACCCACCTCCCCAGCGCCTCAGTGCACTCAGACGCTTCTGGAACAACGACAGACGAAAACGCGGCGAAATGCAAAAGCGCTGTGCGTGTTTAAAGGACGCAGCGTCTTAAATTAATTAACCCAGGACTAACCTGCTAACGTTAGTCCGTCCCACTCCCGCGATCAGAGCTAATTACCACTTTAATGCGCAGTGGCGCGTTTTAATCAACAGCACGCCAGCATTCTCCAATTTATCTTCAATTAAAAACATCTCGAACTCGAGGACTCGGCTGTGACCTCGCCAAGTCACCAACCGTACCACACTGGTACTGCCTCACTCCTCAACTCCTCAGAGGGAGTTCTACTCGTTTAGGTGAGAGTGCTTTTGCATTAGCGTTCCACAGTAAAATTCAACAGTCTGTTACTTTGTGCTGCAAATTGTTCTTTGTTTTGGTTGTGCCGCTTGACTGCAGAGAAGTAGAGCGATGGTGATACAGAGAACAACCACCTGACATCTCTTTGATGTTGCAAATGCATCGATTTTTTTAAATTAAGAAAATTAATTTTCTAAATATTTCCTCATCAATAAGACATTCACCTCAGTTCTGGCGTGACTGGTTCGACTTTGTCTCGTGATCAGTCACATTTGTCCTACAAGAACAAGCTGTAGTTGCTATGATAACAGTGCAATAGTAGTGATGAATGAATAGGAGAGAAGATAAATACTCGATAAAGATGGTTTATCAATGCATGTAACCAAATCAACAGCTCTGCAGGGTATTATGAGGGGTTTAATAGTTAAATATAAAGCTCTGTTTTTCAGCATTATTTTGTTGTGTGTTGTGATCTTGAGTGTCCTGCACAGTGCTCCGTCAGTTGTTGTATCAGTTGTTAGGACACAGCACCAGTTAAGTGTGATTGTTACTGATGACTGTCAGATGTATACAAGTATAAATATAAAATTTGACTGTAATCCTGAAACTCCATTAATCTGTAATGTTGCTCAGCAGTTAGATCACACAGATGTGAAGCTCTGCTTATATAGATCAGTCATGCAGCACAGTCCTGTGACACTGCATTCTGAAAGGTTAAAGGGTCCATTTCTTGCGCCATTTTGTTACATGTAACTTTTCTCTGGATTGAAACCCCACTACACAACCTCTCTTTATCCTTTAACAGGCTGTATTTGTTACTTTTCTTTTAAGAATGATGCATGCAAATGAGTTCTCTTCCAAAAAGCTGTCTGTCCTTACTAGCATGAATGGGCAAGGCTGACTGCTGCAGGCTGAATATGTGGATTAATGAAAGCAAGTTATCAACAAGTAAAAATGCATTTATGAACCAGTAGGTGGCACTACTAAATTTATCATTTCCCAGTAGAGATGAGTGATCACTGAACGGAGCTGGGTAGCTTAATATTCTGTTACCGTGGATTGAATGCAAATACACTGCCTTGCAATAGTATTCACCCCCCTTGATTTAAAAAAATTGAGCTAGAAAACAAACTACAGATTAAGTTAAATTAAATATTCAAAAAAATGTAAAACTGAAAAGTGGTGCGTGCATATGTTTTCACCCCCTTTGCTTTGAAGCCCCAACCACTTCTAAAGCCACTTAAGTTAAATAAGATCCACCTGTGAGAAATCTAAGCGTCAAATGATCTCTGTGTATATATACACTTGTTCTGATAGCACCCCGAGTCAAAACTGGTGCAACACCACTAAGTGTTACCATGAAGCAAGTGACAGCAGGAAGACTGAGGTCAGAGACAAAGATAAGGGTTGGATTCTAAAAAAATATCACAAACCCTAAACATCCAAAGGAGCACCATTAAATCCATTAGAAAAAAAACCACAAACCTAACACCTCTCATTGTAGGGGCATCATCATGCTGTGGGGATGTTTTTCATTGGGAAAACTGGTCAGAACTGAAGGAAAGATGGATGGCACAAAATATGGAGAAATTCATGAAGGAAATCTGCTTGAGTCTTCCAGAGATTTGAGACTGGAGATCTTCCAGAAGGACAATGACACAACACACTTCTAAAGCAACACTCCAGTGGTTTAAAGAGAAACAGGTAAATGTCCTGGAATGACCCAGTCAAAGTCCAGACCTCAATGTAATTGAGAATCTCTGGTTTGATTTAAAGATTGCTGTAAACAAGCTGCATCCATCCAACTTGAAGGGGCTGAAGCAGTTTTGCCATGAAGAATGGTCAGATGTGCCAATCTTGTGGATATGCACGCAAAGAGACTTGCCGCTGTAATCGCTGCAAATGATGGCTGTACAAAGTATTGTTTCTGGGAGGGGGTGAATAGTTAGGCATGCTCAGGTTTTCTTGTTTGTTTCACAATAAAAATATCATTTGCATCTGCAAAAGCATTACTGTGTTGTGTAAATTAAAAGATACAACCCCCCAAAATTCCTTTTCAATTCCAGGTTGTAAGGGAATAAGGTGGAGAGAATGCCAAGGGGGATGAATAATTTTGCAAGGCACTGTAAGACATGTAAGCATCGTCCAACAAAATTGGTTCAGAGTGTTTGCTGTGTAGTGGTTCATTGTAAAGACTATGATTTCTTTACAGTGGAGGTGAATGAAACCAGATGTCTCCAGCACAAATACTGACATTGTATTCACTATCAACCCCCTAGTGAAGGATGTAGATAGTCAAATAGAGGCGAATCTGAACTAAATCACTTTTCTTTGGGGATTATTTGGCCTCACAACGCCCTCCACCACAAATAGTTTTGGAACGAAAAGCTTCTTAAAACTGTGGTAGAACAACATTTCAGGTGTCAGGTGGTGTAACCATAACCATTTAATCAAAGAACATTTTAGAGGCACCTCCATTTTGAACAGTTCTGACTCTTGGAGTTTCTCCAGAACAGGGAACACACTCCGAACCTGTTTACACCTCGAACATTTTAATTATGGTGATTTATTGTAGACCTTGTCGACCTAAGCCTGCTTCACTCCTGTGTGCTGTTTAAGATGTAATCAGGAATGATGGTAGGTCTGAGAAGTGTCTTGGGGTCAGAGTGCATTGTGGGTCCTTTGGGTCGGAATGTGCTGATGTTTGGGCCGGACTGTGTTTGGGGGCTTTGGGTTGGAGCATGTTCGAGTTGTGTTGCACAAACAGCTCTATGTCTCGCCCGTTGTCTGGGGAGTGAGGGTGATTCTACAATAATGGTTCCAGCACCCCTGGGCCAGAGTGTGTTGGGAATCTTTGGGCCAGAGTGTGAAAGGAGTGAAATCGCCTCCTGATTCCTGCATGCACACACACACACAAACACTCATTGATCTGCATTCCTTGCCAAATCCTGTGTTTCCAAAGCCCCCCAACTCAGCCTGTTTGCTCACTGTTTGACGTCAAGCATCCTAAAGCACATTCCAATCAATGTTTTCATTTCCTACTATAACATATTTTACTGATCTCTCTCTGCCCCTCTCTTTCACACACACACACCCTATCTCTCTCTCCTCTCTCACTCTCTATCTAGCCCTCTCTCTCACACACACACACTAACTTGCTCTCTCTTTCACACACATTTTTTATCTCACCTCTCTCTTTGTCTCATTCTCACTCTCTCCCCATCTCCCTCTCGCATACACTTTCTTTCACTCGCTTTCTCTCTCATTCTCTCTCTTACACTATCGCTCTCCCCTTCTTTCTCTCGCACCTTCTCTCTCTTTGCCCTTTTCTCTCTCTTCCTCTCTTCTCTCTCTCTCTACTATCTCTCTCTGCCCTTCTCTCTCTCTGCCCTTCTCTCTCTTACCTTCTCTCAGTCTCTCTCTCCTCTCTATTTCTCACTTTCTCAGACAGTGGTGTTTAAATCAGCCAGACATGGTAAAAAAGAAGAGTGAGTGAATAGAGGAGTGAATAAAGGAGCGAAAGATGATGAAATATTTGTTAATAGAGGAGTAAATGAGTAAATAGAGGATTAAAGTAATATGAAAGGGAATACCATAGTGAATAAAGGACTGGGAGGATGAAAGAGGAGTGAGTGAATGGAGGAGTGAATAGAGGAGTGAGGGAGGATGAAAGAGGAGTGTTGGGCCATACTCCGGTCACCTCCTCCTCTTTCTCCTTCTGAACTCCAGCAGCTTCACACCAGGACCACACGCTAAATTTAGCACGAGAGAACCGGCTCGCAGACCCAGCTCCAACTACAGCCCAACATCGCCTCCCTCAGGCCACAACACACACTGCACCCCAAAACAGAGCAGACCCTCACCCTCTTAATTTTCTTCATTTACCACATCTTCACTTCGTTCACTTCTTCACCATCACATCTTCACTTCTTCCATTTCTTCCTTTTCTTCATGATCTTCCACATCTTTATCTTCCACGTCATCATCTTCTTGTTCTTCAACTTCCAAATTTTACACATTTTCATCTTCATCATTGACATCGTCATCTTCTTGTTCTTACATTTACGTTTGCACACCTTAACAAACCCTGTCAAAAGAAAAAAAGTCAGAGGTTGATACACAAATAAGGAAAAACAGTTAAGGTTAAGAGGTCTTCTTAAATATATAAAAAAAGATATTAGAGATAAATAAGAGGACTGGTACCTGAAGACAGCGAGGGACTCTGCAGATCTGAATGCAAGAGGGAGTTCATTCCACCACTGGGTGACCAAGACTGAAGAGTCTTGATGCATGTCATCCTCTTTTTTTCAGCAATGGAGGTTCCAGACGAGCAGTGCTTGAAGCTCTGAGAGAACAAGAAGTGCCACGCTTCTTGATCATTGCCGATAAGTAAGGAGGTGCAAGTCTGCTCTTGGCCTTGAAGACATGTGTTAAGGTTTTGAACTTAATGTGTGTAGTCACAGGGAGCCAGAGACATTTCCTTAGTAGAGGTGTGGTGTGTAAGAATTTAGGAACATTGAAGACTAACCTCGCAGCTGCATTCTGAATCATCTAAAATCGTCTCGTTGCCTTCAGTGGAAGTCCAGCCAGTAGAGTCCTGCAGTAGTCCGGTTTAGAGACTACCAGAGACTGGACAAGTAACTGCGTGGCTTCAGTGGTGAGAAAGGGTCAGATTCTTCTGATGCTGTAAAGAAGGTATCTACTGGAGAGGTGGTCAGCGTGAAGACAGGAATGACAGTTCTTTATCTAGAATGACACCAAGATTTCTCACCTTCTTTGAGGGGACAATAACAGAGTTCTCAAAAGAAACTGTGAGGTTATGGCTTGCTGATGGACTCCTTTTGATGAAAAGAAGCTCAGTTTTGCTGGAATTCAGCTTCAGGTAGTGGGCCGCCATCCAGGAGGAGATGTCAGTCAGACAGTCTGAGATGCGGGTCGAGACCTGATCATCACTGGATGGGAAAGAGAATAAGTTGAGAGCCATCTGTATAAAAGTAGTAGGAAAAGCCATGTGAGGCTATTACATCCCCAAAAGAACCAGTATATAGAAAAAAGAAAAGTAGTCCAAGGACCGAGCCCTGCAGTACACCAGTGGACAATCTTTGCTGGCCAGACTTGGAGCCATGCCATCTTGTCCCTCCGGTCATCAAGGTTCTTCATCTTCCACATCTTCTTGTTCTTTATGTTCCACACATTCTTCATCTTCTTGTTCATCTTCTAGTCTTCATTTTCTTAATCTTCTTCATTTTCTTCTTCTGACCCACCATACACAGCAACATCCAACATTGAAACTGGTTCCTCTGCCTCTAATTTGGAGCTTACGGATCTTCCACAACCAACAGTGTCACACTCTCCTCATTCACAGCTCACACAGCAGCTCAGCTCACTGAGCACCTTCGGACCTTATTAAAAAACAAGCAAATTTAATTGATTTATTCACTGCATATTTCAGTGTTTAATATGTGAATAAAGCCATTCAGAGCTGTTTTGGGGTGAAATTCACAGTTAGAACTGTTTTCAGCAGTGGTGAGTAGAACCAGATATCTGCCTCTAAAATCTCTACAAACTTATTCAGTGAAACAGTCGTGGTTGTTTTGAGAAGCTTTTGGCTCTAAAACTAAACCCTTTCAGGGTGTTGTGAGGCCAAATAGTCACCAAAGAAAAGTGACTTAACTCAGATTCTCCACTATTTTACCATTATCTACATCCATCTAAACACTGGAGCTTCACTGGGGGTCGATAGTGAGAAAAATGGCTGTATTTGTGTTGGAAACGTCTGGTTCCATTTACACCCACTGTAAAGAAATCACATTCTCTACAGTAAACAGTTTCACACCAAACCTAATCTGAACGCACTCTGAGTAATTTTTATGGAGTTCCCCATTACACCTCATTTCATTCAATGTCAGTTTATACAGACAGATGTTGCTTTATTTTTTTATTGATAGCACTGACTGCAAAACAAAAAGACAACCCCTGTGTACACATGGCATTATTACACATGATACACATAATTACATAAAGGTGTAACATACCCAGATTTCATCATAAATTATATTATAAGATAATTTCCCACATATCCACGTATTTGTTCCGAACCATCACGGAACATGGGTCATGGTTCGACACATAACGCCGCATGTGGAACTCATGACTCATGAAAGCGCTCATAACATGGCTACTGGAAACGGCACAAATGAGCTGGAAGACCCGTCTGCATCTCGTGTGGGATTATTTTGGGTTCCCAGTGAATTCTGACGGCAAAAGAGAGAGTGAATCGTAGATCGGACAAAGACAGTGTGTAGGCGTTGCTTGACACCTGTAGGGTATGTGTGCGGAAACACATCAAAAATGATAACGCACCTTCAGCGGATTCACCCAGATGTGAAAATAACCACCGGAGTCCAACTGCTGCTCCCGGCAGTTTTTAAACAGCCTCTAGATGCCAGTGCAGACGGAACCAAAAAAACACTACAGAAGCAATTGGCATTTATATTTCATCAGCTATGCAGCCTTATACAGGGGCAAAATAATGCCATACCTGCCATCTTACTGACTTTCTAGTAGGTAAGACTAATATGAATTACTCATTTCTATTAATAACGCAAGATGTTTCAGTTGGTTTTTGTCATCCATACATGAAAATATAAATAAGGGTGTGTGTTTACTGGTTAATACACTGCTGTTTATTTAAAATAAATGTAAACAAACCAAGCATCATGCTTTTCCGCTGTATTTGAACCGTACCGAACCGTGATGTCAGAACTATAGTGTGAACCGAACCGTGACCTTTCTGTACCGTTATACCCCTAATATCCACACATACACACTGCAGCCGTGTACGTCCAGATGACATTTCCTCTTTACATGTGTTATTGCCTCATGCTGTGGTGTTCACACACACCGGCCGCAGTAAATCAGACCCTGTTAGACTATGCTGGGGTCACCGTGAGCCTCTTCCAAAAGGGCAAATGCCTCCAGCCAGACCGTCCCAGCACAAGCACTCCTCCGCCTCCCCTTTCTCATCCACTGAATTTTACAGTAATTGAGGTTGTAAAGGTCATCGGATTGGTCAAGAGGTAAAGACAGTGGTCTTATCAGTGGCCGCCCGCCGGACAGAAGCACAGTTTGATTGTGCAGGAGTTGCGTGAGAGAAAAGAAAAAGCCCAGCAGCTGTGTCAGTCCAAATGGAGATCTTTATCTCCGGCATTAGCTTATGAAAGACCCTGGTCAGCAAAGTGGTCAGCAAAGTTTGAGCATGACTTTGAAACCATAAAAGGTTCGCAAATTTAATTCAAAGGTAACAAAAGTTTAGTTTAATGTGAGTTTCTGTGATTTAATTGGAGGAACTATGTGGAGGGGCAGACCTTGTTGGGTATGAGTAGAAGAGGAGAAATTTTGCAGTGATGAATATATATTGTCTGCTCAGTTTTAGCAAGGTTTCATCTTTTATTGACACAGAAACAAGACTAAAAATGAACTCAAACCTCTCCAAACAATACAGAAATCAACTGTAACAGCAGAGGTGCTCAACTGTTGATACATACTGTGTAAATTGAGTTGAGAGTCTTTGTGTTAGAGTCTGAGTGAAGTTCAAGTCAAGTCTGGAGTCTGAGTCAAGTCTGGAGTCTTTGAGATGCAAGTCTGGAATATCAGAGTCTCGAATGTCTGGGGTCCCTGTCTGAAAATTCAAGTCTCTGTGTGTGAGTCCAAGACAAGTCTTGAGTCTTTGAGATGTGAGTCCAAGTCGAGTGTCTAAGGAAGTTTCTGGAGTCTGGATCTATATAATTGTTACTATTTTATCATCCATTTAACATCCATATAAGCCCTCTGAGACACATGAAGCTTTACTGGGAGTCGACAGTGAATAAAACGTATTTTTGTGTTGATTCCGTTCATTTCCACTGTAAAGAAAGTCTCTACAATGAGTCTACAGTGAACACACTCTGAACTCTGCTGTCGGGATTTAACTGTGGTAGAAATGTTTATCTTTTAGTTGCTGCGCAGGTTGCCGTGCAGGTAGGATGTGTAAATATTACTGTAAAACATTTATGGTTGAGACATCACTGATCTGTGAAAACCTGTAATGAAATTCTCCAGTACGTCATTTTATCCGCACACAAAAGACTTTGAGGTTCTGCAGGAGCTGAAGGTTTTAAAGCCCTGATGTTTGAAACATCAGTAAATTGTAAAGTCTAAATCTGGTAATGGTTTTGTAGGGAAAGGATAATACCAACTTGCCAACCTGGCATCTGGTCTTAAAGTACAATAGAAAACAACAATATTAAAAGTCGCTTGGTGGGAGTTTAAATGTAGACTTGAGTCTCTGAGGTGCAAGTCTGAGTTTGAGTCTGCGAGTCTTTAAGGCATAAGTCTCAGTCAAGTCTGGAGTCTACAAGGTACAAATCTGGAATCTCAGAGTCTTGCATGTCTGTAGTCTTGGGGGCATTAGACAAGCCTCAAGTCTCAAAGGTGTTAGTCTGAAAAGAAATCTGTAGGCGTGAGCTGAAGTCAAGTCTTTATTCTTTGGGGTGTGAGTTAAAGCTGAGTCTGGAGTCATTTAATCTAAACGTATATGGTGCGAGTGTAAGCCTGAGTTGAGTCTGATGCATGCAAATGAGCTCTGATTGGTTGCTCCTTATTGTGTCTTGTTCAACAAGGCTTATTCTTTATAACCTCAGTGTGAATGGGTGGGGCTAAACTGCTGCAGACTGAATGTGCTGATTTTTGTGACATCACAAGAAAACTAAATCAAAGCAGACTTTGGGCTGCTTGGAGTGGTGGAGCAAATGGTATATACCACAAATATAACAATGTTCATTTCTTTTACACTCAAAAGTGTTTTAGACCCTTTAACGATATCGGGCATGTAGTTGGTGACCCATCTGTCAGGTGTGTATTTGTCCCCTTTACCTGATTAAAATCTTTTTTAACATGTGTATATTTGTTAGGTCAAAAGGATATTCAAATCAAACATTTGGCTCCTTAGATCAGGTTCCGAAAGTGATATAAATAATTTCAAATAATTTTACGTCCTCTGAATTTCTAAATCACTTTGCAGTCGATACAGTCAATATGCAAAAAACACACTGCAAAAATAGTCTGCTTCAGAATTTCTTGGTTTGTGATGTCACAAAAACCCATTCGTTCACATATCAGTTAACAGCAGTGTAGCCCTGCCCATCTTTCATTCTCAACCTATGAGGAGCATTTTAGCCCAGATCATTTTTAGAATGATGTACAGCCAACTATAACACAGCTCATTTACATATAACTTGATAAGGGCCTTAAAGGCACAATCTGCTTAACTGTGGTCTGGAAATGGATCAAGTAGAAATTAATTCTAGTGCATCAAACCACATAAATCGAATTAAGCAAACATCAAATACAACAAAATAAGAGAATGAGGGGTATGGACCCTTTAAGGCTTCACAGCAGCTTTAAAGAGGAAACTGACTGTGGCTTTAATTGGTGATTTGAATTCCCTTTTGCTTGGCTAGAATATTAGAAAGGTGCTTTCTTTAGCACACCTTCCCTCCTCATGCTCACACTGTGGAGGGTGATGAGAGAGCAGGAAAAAAGGGGGAAAAAACTCGTACAAAAACGAGAGAAATCTATTTTAGCAGCCCGTCCAGCATCCGCCCGCCGGCTCCGCTCGTCTTCCGCTGTCTGTAATTCAATTACAGTCTCAGCCTCTGTTTTCCTTTCTCTCCCTCAAAAAAGGATAAACATGTAATTTCCACTCTGGTGAAAGTTCACTCATAGAGATGGAGGGTGGGGGGGGTTGAGAGGGGTAAACGAATCTGAGCTGCCTTCGCCTGAGCTGTTTATGCTCGGATGTGCCGTTGGAAGCGAAAGTAATGAATCCATCTTTACAAGGCTGTGAACAGCAGGATGGTAACACAACATTTCCACAAAAACATCTGCAGCTTTACTCTAAACACGGTCCATCAGTAAAAGCACCCCTCATTTCTTCACATTTCTGGCCAGACTTTCTTCAGGAACAGTTCTCCAAGGCGGTGATCAGTATACTGGTGGTGCTGAATCCTGAGTGTTTGGAACACCTTTATCCAGGCTCCTTGTATCTTTAGGAACTTTGTAGCCCGTCACGGTAAAACATTTGTTCCCATTTCTTTCATTAAATCTATTCAATATGCCAAAGATAAGACAGTTTGACAGAAAATAATATTTTTGCACCAAAAAGGTGATTCAAAGCAAAATAGAAAGAATTGAGGGGGCCCCAGACTTTGCCCAGTAGTATAGTTAACAGGTAACAGAAGCTTATAGTCCAGTGATTATCCCCAAATCACCGTACAGTGTGTTAACACCTGAGTATAGACCTGAGTATGTGCTTTCTGACTGAATATTAGTGGAGGCTCAATTTAGTTCAACTGTTTGCTATTTATACACAGCTATACTTAGTTATGCCAAGTTATTCTCAGCTATGATGTTATACCCTGTTCTGGCCATTTATGCCCAGTTGTCCCATGTTGTGATCAGTTATGCCCAGTTGTGGCTATTTGTGATCGGTTATGCCCAGTTATGACCAGATATGCACAGTTATTCTGAGATATGACCAGTTATGGCCCGTTATGCCCAGTAATGTCCATTTATGATCAGTTGTGACCAGTTATGCCCAGGCATGTCCATCATTCCCAGTTATGCTAAATGAACCTCAGTCCGTGTTTATAGGTAATAGTAAGTCATGCAGTCAGTGTCTGAAACCACATAAATATGTCTGTGAGAGATACTGAACTCCTCCATGCTCTTAGGGGCTCATAGCTCCAGCACTAACAGCAAATAAGCCAGATATGGCTCAGCTAATCGTCTACATTTAGTTGGGTGGGGGGGCGTTATTGTAGAAAGGTGTAGTGTAAACATATTTTTCTGCTAACAGTCACTTTAACAACCCCCTCATCTTCATGGCTATTTATTCTCTCTTAATTGAGCCTGGAGAGTCTCACAGGAACACATTTCATCACACTCTCTCTCTGTTGATAAACTTGCTGAAGGTTTCGTCAGATGGGCGTCTGCTCTAACAGGTAAGACATGAAAGTGCTTCTGGAGTTAAAAGCTGCTCAGGAACGTGTTCCTAACAGGTGCTGGAGATTTTCTCCTTCAGTGAGGCTTCAGGCCTGCAGAGATTTGAGGGTGTTTTTTGGGTGGTCCTTTCTATATATCTCTCTATAAAACTCCATATATCTCTATTGCATTTTTACACACAGACTCCACTGTTAGAACACAGTACCTGGTATAGCACTATTAATTTAAATGTCAACTGCACTAAATGTTTTATCCCGTTTTATTACTCTGGTGCTTCTCTCTCTCATTCTGTCTGCACTTCTGTAGCCTTGTGTTGCTTTTGCTCTTGTTATTTGTGTTGCTCCATGGCTTTGGAGGAACATTGTGATCCAGGAGGAACATTGTGGTCCCCCCTGCTATAATGGTTGTGGCGCCCATGCTGAGCTCAAAGCCTCAGCTCAATCACTTTTTAAAAATCCTCCTGGGGGGGCGCATTCTTCAAACTGCTCTCCTCTAGATCCGCCTTACTTCAGATTCAGAACCTAAACATATCAGCTTCTACAGGGTGGGCCATTTATATGGATACACCTTAATAAAATGGGAATGGTTGGTGATATTAACTTCCTGTTTGTGGCA
>JBBPDC010191169.1:0-14939 GCA_037974485.1 Hemigrammopetersius urotaenia
CCACTGTTTAGAGAAAAGAAATCCTGACACTTTTTACTGCTTGTTTGTTTGTTTGCATTTATTCTAATATTCAGCTGCTTTTGCTGCAGAAGGAAGCCACTGCTGATATAATTGACTTCAAACAATTTGCACAGTACTGTATATCAAGTCAAGTATGAAAAATATTTAATAAATAATCTAAGTTGAAAATTGAATATATATATGCATTCCTTCTTTTGCCATAGTATATATAATACAAATAATATAATTATAAAGAAGAAATACACTTTCCAACTCAGGGGTCCTTTTAGGATCTATTAGCTAAATTAATTGTGTTATCCTCTAGTGGTCAGCCAGCAGGGTAGAACTGATGACTCCTGCCCAGGCTGCAGTTTTCCTGTCTCTGACGTCTGCCAGCGCCCGCCAGGTGATGACTCAGCAACCTATTGCCATTATTGACTGTCCTCATGCTCGTCAGTCCCGTGCGCAAATCAACCTGGCTTTATTAGATGTGGCCTGACCTGCTTTATTTCAGTGAGAGTTCAATCTGCTCACCCACTCATCTACAGAGCTGTACAGCGAATACGCCTCTGCTTCTCCCTTCATACAGGAGCACTCGTAAAAGCTTTTCTCACTCAAGGATGCGGGCCCTTATGTCCTTTTACGTCAGTGGTTTTTAACTCCGTGGTTTTTTTAATGAATCAGTCTTTGATGAGTCATTGTAGTCATTAGCTAGAAACTTGTTCAGAATCAACAGGTTGCGCACTGATTCTCCACAAGGTGGCGCCATGAGTACCCAACACTAATGTGAGTTTTGCTGAAAGAGAGAAAACCCACACCAGCAGGCCTGAAGAAAACATTACGTGCTGTAATGCAGAGTGCCAGCAATAAAGTTTGGTGGAGGGGGAATAATGTTCCAGGGTCCTATAGTTACCACAAACGGTGATGTTACACAAAACTTCTAACTTTGAAGCAACAGTTTGTGGGCCCTTTCCTGTGCACGAAGCGAGGTTAAGAATGACATGGCTTAATAGGTTTGTTGTGGACGAACTCTAGCAGCCCGCAGAGAGCCCTGACCTCAAACCCAACTAAACACCTTCGGAATGAATTGGAACATTGATTGCAAGCCTGCCCTTCTTTCCACCAGCAGCGGCTGACCTCACAAGTGCTCTTTTGTCTGAAATTCCCAAAGAGGTGGTCCAAAAACTTGCAGAAAGCCTTCCCAGAAAAGTAGAGATGTTTGTAGCCGCAAAGGGGGGGGGTGGGGGGGGGGGTGCTGTTCTGTATTAATGCCTGTGGTTTTTGGAATGAGATTTGAAAGAGTCTCTTATAGGTGTACACATAAGTTTGACCATGGTGTATAATTGACAGTCACTTACCCTAAAAATATTACATTATTGTTCATTAAGGTTAAGAGCATCTTAAGAGCATCTCCAGCCACCATTTTGAAGACATTTTTACATCAACAAAAATGTCATTGCTCCCAGACTGCAGACGCCCTGTAGCCTTACTTATAGAATCTGTCCCAACAGGATTAATCCGTTTTGTAGAGAGACCAGGCTCAGGTGCTGTGCGTGTAACCCATCCTCCTGTCCTTCACGCTTCAAAGAGAAACAAGACACTAAGCTTGGGGCTAAAAAACAGCGGAGGCAGCCTTTAGCAGTGCCTCAGCCCTCAGTCATCTGAGGCAGCAGAATCCAGAATTGCCTGCCATGATCTAACGGAATCAATTACGAACTGCGGCGTCCCAAATAAGCATCCTATTGTTCGGGGAAGGTCACATTTTGTTCAAAGCTTTCAGGGAGTGACCTGAAGTTTGGCCAACAAAAGCAAAATCTGACTTTTTTGTGGTTTACATTCTTCTCCACTTTATGAAGCCCAGTTCTAACCGCTGAAAGTCTCCTGGGTATGTGCAGTTTTGTGGCGAAATAAAAGGTGATAAATCTTTTTGGTAAAAACACACTCCTTGGTTTATGTGGTGTCACGCTCCCAGCTTTGGAAAAGAACTAAATGAGCTGAGGAAATATCTGTTGTGTATTCACACACACACACACACACACACACACACACACACACACCCACATTTGAATATATATGGTGGGAAACATGGCCATTTGCAGGTTGTTTTGGAGACATGTTTGCTAACCTGTCCAGGTGCAAGTGCAGAGCACACTGATGACCGATGTAACCCTATACTCCAAAAGCATGCTCAGAGAATATAAGACCCTTTAATAGAGGACGTTCATCTAAAGTAACCCTACAGGTTGAACACCCCGGGTCCAGTGACATCATTTTACATTGACTTGCATGGAAATATCCAATTAGCAAGCTTTGGTTTCACCAAACCTGTGAAAAAGCACGATTTATTAAAGCATGAGTTATTACAATATATCTTATAATGTTAAAAGTATAGTTTATATTGTATGTTTCATACGTTCTTATATATATTCATGAATGCCGCCCTCTGAAGTACGTTTTGGGCAGTAGCTCAACAACTGTTTCATAATTTAAGGCTTTTGTTTGGCGATTTGTGGCAATGTCCACACTACATTACAACTCAGTGGATAACCACCTAGTGAATAACATCCACGCAGAAATCTAGCGCTTCATGAGGCAATATCTTGCGATGTTAAGGTTCAAGCTCCACAGCATTTGACACGCTGTATCACCACCACATTCTTTGGATGGCCACCAAATTGTGTGAAATTTCATCCAAAGGGTGTGCTGCAGCTGACACATTTAAATATTTTAAAATATTGAAATTTGGTGTGTTTACACATGGCTACACTTGCTCAGATTTCCCAAAGTTCCATTTGGCTCACTCAACAGGCAGCCAATCACAATTCAGCAGCTGGTACATGTCTGTGCTGGATCGGCCTAGAGTGCAGGAAGGCTCTTGCTTTGGGATAAGTCCAGCCTTTGGTATTCTGTTATCCATCCTGAATGGCAGGCATAAGCAGTCTGAGGTTCTGCTATGTTTTAAGGAATGCGGTGTGTGTGAGATTATATTACCTGTAAGTTATAAGAGGTACTACATAAGTAACAGGAGTTATAATTACCCTCATAGCTTGTATGTTAGCTGAATTATCCTTATAGCTTCAGACACACAACAGATCTTGGCTAATTGAATATGTTTTAGGGATTTTTTAAACGTAACTATAGTAGAGAGACTTCAAAGTGATTCCATCTTGGATCCTATTGGGCCTGTGTATCCCAGAACAACGACTATTACACATTTTGGAAATCATAGTCAAGTTTTACTGCCAGTGATTGCATCATGTTGCCCGACCTCAGACTGGCCTTTTATCGCGGCAGGAGCTGCTGGTTTGTAGTGGGGGTCCCTCGTGTCTTGCATGTTGCTCTTGACAGATCAATAGCCACAGGTTTTTTTTATTTTGTTTTTGTTTTCTTTTTTTGCTGAACGCCACTTTGAGATTTATCCAAGGACTCTGTACCCTTCAGGCCAAGTCCACTGCTGATTTGTGCTTTTCCTGGTAACGAGTGCGAACTATGAAGTCCTTCGCTCATCATTTTTCCGCTCAGGCAGATCCGAGACAGCACTCCTGAGACTCTTAGCCCTGACCTTATGGGCAGGATGGCTGTATCTGTGTGGTGTCTGGTTTAGAAAGTGCTTACCCAGTCCCCAACCGTGACATTGGCAAGAGTGATTTAACCGCTCAGGAGCCCATGTGCTGTCTGTCATTTCAGCGAAAAGTATGAACAAATCCGATATTTGGAAAATCATTATTTGTGCATATTAAAGGTGATTTCAGAACCCTATCGAAAAATGACAAAGGATGAGTTGAACAGTCCTCACATTTACTAAAAAAACACCATTAAACTCAGTATCCTGGAGCACCCTATCAGAGTAGAGTGGGTGGAGAGGGGTGGGGCTTGTGATATGGACACATCCACTGATCTTTTGGCCAATTCTTGGGGCTCTTTTGGGGTGTACTGTATTATATTAGAGGGGAACACAGACAGAATACAAGCTATCTGAATATTTATTAAAAATGTGTATGGTTACAGCCTTAGTGTACTTTTACTGTCCTAATGATGGAGCCAACGGCAGAAGCGAGTGTTGTCTGAGTGTAGGAGTGGGCGATTTGGCAAACATACAATTAAAGTGAAAGTGACCATTTGTCATACGTGAACACACCACAGCACACAGTACGAAATTCTTCCTCTGCATTTAACCCATTCACCAAGTGAAGCAGGGGGCAGCCAGGAACACGGCGCCCGGGGAGCAGTGTGTGGGGGACGATACCTTGCTCAGGGTACCTCAGCTGTGCCTAGTGGTCTTGAGATTCGAACCCAGACTTTCTGGTTGCAGGGCAAATGCCCTAACCACTAGGCTACCAGCTGCCCATTTCACGATACTTTGAGAAATTTTCACAACATGTCACAATTAGTGCTAAGTTGTTTTGATCGATATTAATAGCAATGGAATTCTATTATATTTTATATAATTATGCCATAAACACTTGATATTCTTTTTCAGCAAGAAAACTAACGCACCCCATACGCTTCAGTTAAAGTTCCCTAATCAATCTCAGGTGCATTTTAAGCCACGCAAATGTATTGATCCAGCGGAGCTGTGTATCGATTTGTATGTATTTGCTATCATTTCACAATATTCAAATGTATTTCATTGATGTTTATTTTGATACGTTGATAGCATTGCTTCTGGAGTCCACAAGGTGGCGCTAGAGTTTGTTCTCTTCTTATGGAAATTGGAAAGGAAGGTGGCAAGATGCTGCAGAGACTCCTGTACATATTACAACACTGAAAACTCGCAATATTATTGTATCGTGACCCAGATTTCATGATAGTGTTGTTTCTCCATGGCAACACCCGCGTATTCATGCCACCTCTCTGTTTCTTATAAAAGAGCCTGAGCTCCGAGGCCCGTGGTTACGGCCCGGTTGCCCGGGATCATAATAAATGCTTGGGTCTGGGAGTCAAAACTGTAATCAGCAGTGAAGGCCGACCTTTAACTAGCCGTGTTTGGTACCTGTGTTATGGCTGAAGGTGCACGTGTTATGTCTACTCTGAATGCCTGTTTGTAAACTGCTTTAAGGAGTTTACACTGGAACGCTTTTTTCCTTTGAGGTCCTTTGCAATGTGATCGTCACTCCTTAGACTTTGAAGGATCACGCGGCGCCATTCGATTTTCTCCACACACTTTCTCTCCAAGCTCCTGAAGTCCACGTGACAACATGTGCTATTCCTAAAGGGGTCAGATTTAGTTCAGTGCCTTTGGGCTCAGAGCTACAGTCCACACTGCTCTATAAGGTCCTACATACAGTGCTGTATAAGGTGTAACAAGATTAGGGCAATCTACACATTGTCAGAAGGGAACCCTCTTGGTCTTCTTGGCCTTCAGAAATCCATCTGTAACTTTTAGGTCATCACCATTCAATAGTCATGCTCTATTAACCTGCAGCACTGCCCTTCTTTTATTGTTATGTTTTGGCTGGAAGTGGATGGGTAAAGGTCTTCAAATGGGTAACAGAAAAAAAGATCCAATCAGGACATTTCCCTCTGTGGTATCTCATTAAATGAATAACCCTTCCACTGGTCAGGCTTTCAGGAACATGACTGAAATCCTACCATGTCAGATTAACCACAAGCACCAAGAAGAGGAATCAGCCAATCATGTTCTGGTTTACAGTTGGCAGGGTCAGTGAGGGAGAACGTCACTCCGTCCTTTTGGAGGTTCTAGATATGTCACTGAGCAGCGTTCTAACCAGTGGGTGTGTTTTAGATGTTCTCACCAGTGGGTGTGTGTCAGGTGGTGAACAGCAGTAGCTCAATGCTAGGACTCTTTACTGAAGGAGTCACTGTAAAAATGCTACACACTAGCTCACATAGGATCATATATCTGTTACAAGCTCCACACAAAACATGAAACCACAAGTGAAGCAGCAGGCAGCCAGGAACACGGGGCCTGGTGAGCAGTGTGTGGGGATGGTACCTTGTTCAGGGTACCTCAGAGGTGCTTAGCTGTCTTGGGAATCATTAGTGGGGTAATATGCCTCTGTTAATCATAGCTACACAAGCCTAGTGGTTCTAGTGCAGAATTAAAGAAACGTGTCTTGACTGATTGACTGCATTTGGGCTAAAGAATTGTATAATTGTAATTTACAAACTATAATATATAAAACTAAAATATAATAATAATATAATTAAATGTAAATACACACTATTGTTTTAAAGCCCCCTTGTGTAAAACTACTGAAATAATTTGCAAGCAATCGTCGCTGAACTGGTTAAATACCTTCTCTGGGGAAAAAAGCCATTCAGAAAGTAAACCCCATCTACTTGTGGGAAAAGCAAATCACTAATAATAGTCAAGCCAACAGTGCCCCAGCACTTCTGCATATCCATGGACAACTGGGGACAGCTAGTCTCCAAACCAAGCCTGTGAAAAGACTCGTCGCAGGCTGGGGGTTTGGGGGGTTGGGGAGGTCTAAAGGGAGGAAGGACGTTATAAAAGAATGTCAATTCCAGATCACTGTGTAGGAGATGCCGTGAGATGCCTGTTGACCTACTGAAACGTCCCTTTTGAAGAAGCTGTTTCTGATCCACTCCCATAGAGAAACCCCCTCACACTCCTGCCAAAAAGCACAGAGAGTTCAGAACCATGGAAACAGGGAAAGACCAGTTTCAGTTTTGATGCTGAATTCCATGAGTAGTTACTTTAAAGGATCTTGGGCAGTTCCAACACACTTGGTCTGAGTAGCAAAGACCTTCAGGGATGTTTGAATATTAAAGCCAGTGGGGAGGGCTGTTTACTGGGACAGAACAGTCAGACTTTTTCAATCCTGATGCTACCAACTTCCTTTTAATTACAATCAGAAAGAGCATGTGGCTTAACAATAACGATAATAACATGCATGCGGAATGTAATTTAAGCAGCCACTCCCTAGTCTGGTTTTTGGAATAAGCATACTTACTGGCTTAAGAATGTAATATCGAATTACAGTAATCCCCTACTTATACGTGGATCAGCAGTTGCAGCTTCAGTCTCTCGGAGTTTTTTTCTGAGAATCGATCAGTAATTGTTCACGGAAGCCCACGCAATTTGCGGAAATCGCAGATATCCTGCGCAGTTTTTTTTGCTTTTGTAATGTCCGGGCCTCATCCGCCACGCCGCTTGATCTTTGTGCTGGATGTTTATGTTTGGGCGACAGTTAGCAAGGATATTCAGACACCAGAACAGAATGAGCCTCCGTTTCTCAGTGCTGCCTCAAACGTAAACAACTATCAGAATCAGAATCAGAATCAGAGAACTTTATTTATCCCGGAGGAAATTGTTCAACTAGCACGAGGACGAGGGGGCGTGGCAGACGATGACCTGACAGTCACCTGTACTCAGAGATGGGAGGTTTGAAATTAGCGAATCCAAGACCGTATTTCCTCCATTTCGTTTTTCAAATTAAATTAATTTATTACAGTAGTTACCTGCTCATACCAAAGAAAATGCCCGTGCAGTCTATACAGGGGTAACATCAGTACTTACATTCTAGCACTGCGGGAGTTCAGTGTACACTCTACAGTACAAAAACGGGTTTATCTTTACATTTTCTTTAGGGGTAATGTATCAAGCTGATATTTGGGGGCATATTTAAGGTTTACATTACAAAAATTTTAGGCATTTTTTTACCACATCACAAATCCGCCATTTTTCACCATACAACAGATGCTCGAACGTAACCCTCGTGATTGTCGGGGGTTTACTGTATATAAATTGTGCTTTATACCGATAACTGTTAAAACAATGCAAAAAAGATTTGCAAGTGGAATCATTTTAAATCAAATATTGACAAGTCTAAATTTTTGAGATTTTTTTAAAACAATGTTATAAAATGAACTCACTTTTAGAAACTTGTTTAATGCCTACAGAAGTAGTTTTATTCTGCTGGCAGATATTTATTGCTTTGTTTATTAAAATAATCAAACTGTTTGCAAATAAATGATAATTGTGCAAAATAAAATGACCTCAAGCTAAAAAAATAACATCTATAAATAAGTTTCTAAGTCTCTGCTTGCAAGTGAATAGTTATCCTTAAAGAAAAATCCTTTATTTAGTTTCCGCTCTTAAAGTCTTGTCAAATCATGTTGGTTTGTTACAGAATATGAAAAACTTGTTTAGGTGGTTTCTGACACTGTATGACCCTTTTACCTGTGTTCTGTTAAGACACATGGCAAAAAATAAGAATGTGACTGGACCACCTGCAAAGACCACTTGAGTCTAAACAGGCTGCATTCTCATCAGATCCACCAAGGCCAAAGGTCACCCCCCATTTAAAAGGCTTCAGGCTGGAGCGTCTCCAGGTGTGGTGAGGCCTGGTGCTGCCCTGGAAGACTAGTAGAGTTCTGCAGGCCTTTCGGTGACTTCAAAATCCTAAGGAAAGGTTGGCAAGATGAGATGAAAGGTCAGGAAGGAAACGGATTAGTGATTTCCTCTGTGATCCATGACACAGAGGTCTCTGGAACCTCAGCTCTTGTGACCAGCATGGCTTTGAAACTGTATTTATCCAACAACAGTAGGAAAGCGTAATGGAAAAAAAGCAGGCTTGACTTAAACCAGCCGTTCAAGAGGTCACGTGGCTGGTGTGTGTGTGTGTGTGTGTGTGTACATATGTGCAAATGATGAAGCGGAGCGTGATGTTCTTCTCGCTGCTGTCCTGTGATGCTCACCTGATCCCTTTCTTTACGGCTCCCACTCTCATGACCCTCTCTCTCACTCTCCTTTCCTGCTTGTTATCTGCAGAAACAAGGACAACAGGGCGCTCGTGTACAGTGGAGAGGCCGCGCCTGCTTTACTGTACGCGCCCAGCCTGGGAAAACAGGGAGGAATGCAGAGCACTGAGCTTTGTTATGACTCTTTAACCACTGCACACCCATAGGACTAACAGATTAAAGGAACAGTTTGGTTAAGAATTAAACGCTACATAACTTACATAATACATCATGAGAATTATATGATCAGTACAGACCAATATAAGATACTGCGCCTTACCCCTCCGGCTTCTCCTCGCAACATAAGACATGCCGTCATACATGCGGTCATCCAACATCTCTAGTTTAAGCACCGCAGCTACAGTGATAATGCAGCTAACACGAAATGGAAGCTTATATCAGACCAGTTAGCATCAAGAAACCTCACTTATGCAGTTTCTGAACCTTTATCTATGGGCATGAACAAGTACGCACAAAATTTGGATTTGTTAACATACTTTAGCCAATGTTTATCGATTATTGTGTTGTACCGTATAGGAAAATGCATAAACAAGTCTATTAGAGAAAGCGTATACTCCCTATTGACTTATTCGAGTATCAGCAAATTAATGTTTTTGTTCTTCGCTCCACATTTTATGCCCATTCAACATTTAAACGTGGCTGCCACGGGCACATATCTGCTTGAAACATTTCCTCCCATTCTTGCTGTGGGACTTTCCTTGCTATCGCAGGCATGCCTCAGATAGGAGGGTTTGAAGTTTTGTTTTGTTTGTTTTTTGCGTGGGTGACTATTTCAAAAAGAATGAACTGGGCTGGGCCTTTTTTTTCTCCATCAGGAGTTAAAAAACACCCAGAGTAGGCCTGCACCCCTGCTGGGTTTGGATAAGAGCGAGGCCCGTTCCGTGGGTTAATTACTACCTGAACCAGCGACTGTTGGTGTGAAGAGAGTGCAGGACAGGCTAACCTGGGGGTCTGTGCTAACCTACATGGATCTGGAGATGATACAGTCACTGAGCTTGGGAATGTAAATGAGAAACACGCTCTTCCTGTGGGGTTTCTTCAGTTAAATGAGACGGAGTTCTTCCTTTTAATATATTTCCATTGATCTCCAGGGGGTCGCTGCCTGCTGTACTGCTGACTCTAGCGTCTCTCGCAGGCTTGAGGAAGTGAAGAAGTGAGATAGGAAATGGGTTTGTCTTTTTCTGGCTGTGGCTGTAAACCCTGGCCTGGAAAAAGAGCTTTTGCCTTTAGGATGATTTCACACTGGTTTAAGAAATAGTTTGACCTGAAAAGAAATAGTTGTAAAATTTTATATATTCTCTGGCATATATTCTCTGCATTTTTTTCATCCTCGTGCTGGTTGTTTATGTTTGGGCACCGCCCCAAACAAAAACAACCAACAAGAGGAAGAGGGGGCGCGACAGACGAGGCCCAGCTGTACTCAGAGATGGGAGGTTTGAAGTTAGCCAATCCGAGAACGCTATTTATTTCTCCTTGCTGCTGATTGGCTGCTGCCCTGTGACGCATCTCTGGCATCTGCAGACCCGAATTTCCCCCCTGGAGCATCTCGGGTGTTCTCGTGTTTTTCGTTTTGTTCTTCTTAAAGCCCTGTATTTTTATTACTGTAAATTAAATTATTAATGCATTTACCTGCCCCCCGACCCCGAGTGCGGGAAAAATAGAGGTAGATAATGGATGGATAGATGGATGCATTTGCCTGCTAATACCAAAGAAAACACATTTGCATGAATTACCGTACTTACTTTATACTGTTATTAGTTGTGCAAATATGCCTTTTTACATACTCTTATTAACTAAGGTAATGTACTGCAGACTGATATTACCTATGGTATTGTACGTTATATTGTTATTAATTATGATAATGTATTTTATTTTGTTATTTATTAGGCAAATGTACTTTATATTGTTATCAACTATGCTAATATACTGTATACATACATACTTCGGACACTAAATACCTAACCATTTGCCCTTTAGTGTAAATACGTTTTTTTACTAAAATATTGCCTCTGTTGGCTCAGAAGAAAAGAGTCCCAAGAAGCTGTTTGGACCTGCTGTTAAAGCTAGAGGCCGATTTCTATTAATGGAGCCCATTAGACGTTCCTGTGGCTTTTACCGTTGTGACCTGAGGTGCTGAGGCAGATCATCAGGGTTGGGGTGGCACTAACGTAAGTGCGGTTATGTAAGACGTGAGGTAACCGGCTCGTAATCGTCTCCAGGGGCCTGAGGCTGCTTCAGCAGAGAGGAATCCCAGCAGAGGAACTGCTCCCTCTGCATTACTTCAGTTGCATTTTTCAGACATCCTGCTTGACACAAAACTTCTGCTTTTCGGGCGAGCCTCCCTCGGTCCAGCTGCGGCCGCTTTGAGCGGACATCCTCTTTCCTGCACTTTAAAGAACTTTCCTTTTTAGTGTCAAAGCCAGTGATGGGGTTCAAACAGGGGGGAACTTGCAAAAAGCAAAGCGTTGCTAGGGCTGTTGTGCTGTGAATGTGTGTGTGTGTGTGTGTGTGTGTGTGTGTGTGTGTGTGTGTGTGTGTGTGTGTGTGTGTGTGGTGGGGCCAAGACTTCAACCCTCATGTTTTTAAGCAGGTACTTTTGGTCTCCTGCATGTGCTAGCATGCGCTGGAGAGCAGCCAGGAGGTCCTTAAATCTCCAGGCGCCTCTGTGAAGACCCCCCAGATCGCTTTGTTCACACCATTAAACTCAGAGGAGGGTCCGTTTACTGCACATGCTTGGCAGCAGGGGGCAGTAAACTCAGTGGGCTGTGGAAATACACAGACTACACTCACTTTAGCCTCCCTTTTGAAATTTGACACACCTGTGGAGTGGGGAGGGCAATTATAAAAAAAAAAAAAAAAAAAAAACAATAAACCGAACAAACAATACATTGTGGGGCTTCTGTGTCACTGACGAAGCTGTTGTCGTGAGCCATCGTGAGCTTCCACAGTGCATGTAAAACACTGTAGAAAATTGGAATAAATACAAGTAGTTGGTTAGAGACATCTCAGTGATCTGCAGCCATTGCATGGATTTGTTCAGCTCCATCAGCAGCTCCTGATTCAATGTAATGAGGGACTGAGTAGGTAAAGCAGCAGATGCCCGCAGGTCCAGGCCTCCACTCCAGATTTCAGTAGCTTCATAATAACGTTGTTTTCCATCATTTGCTGAACAGTATGCCTCAGGATGTGTCCATCTATAAGTCATTATTGAAAATAAACGTCCCAATCTTTCTCTCTGTCTGTGTCTCTCTCCCAGGGCGCCTTCGTGGACCTGTACGGTCGGCAGAAGGAGTCGGTTTTCAGCAGCTCCTGGCCGTCCATAGTGACCGTGTTCAGCCTGGCAGCACTGGGGGCTGTGGGCTTCACCATAGGAGCGTATCTCGCTCAGAAATGAACAGCTCCCTCCGTTCCGCCCTCCCTCCCACCATGCCTTCCTCTCGGCCCCTTGGAGATGCTCTCGTCCCAGACGCGTGTCTCTTCAAAGGCTTTCCCCTCCGTCTCCATCACCCCGGAGTTTCAAAGTAAAAGCACAAACGGCAGGAAGCGAACACACCACCCCCGCATCAGACAAGGGAGGGCACGGAGAATAAAGAAAAAAATAATACAAAAAAGATACAATTATTACCGTGGCATCCAACATTGACAGTACAGTCAAGACCTTAAGAAGACAGTTAACGGGTTCACCAGTTTTTACAGATAAGGACGGGGCGGCTGGAATCCATGTGCCAGTGGGGGCTGCATTGTTTTAGAGGATTAGATTGAAAAGAGATAAATGTCTGTGCAGTTTTCCCAAGACTCCAACAGTTAGCCTTGATTGAAAAGTCATACTGGTTTAATATCACTACACCCTTATTACTGTAAAAACTACACCCACTGCAGATTCTTACCGAATTAAACTCACTCCAGACGTGTTACTGTAGAAGCTACACACTGCTAATTCATACTGGGTTAAAATCACTCCACAAGTATTACTGTTAGAACTACACACAGTTGGTTCATGCTAGATTAAAATCACCTCAACTATTATTACCAGCAGACAGTAAAAACTACACACACTGCTGATTCTTACCAGATTAAAATCACTGCAAAAACAACATACTGTGCAGATTCACACTGGATCAAACACTCCACAGTTATTACCGTCAGACTGTAAAAACCACACTTTCAGATTCATACTGGTTTATCAACCCAGGGCTCCGTTTCAGGGTCGAAAAGAAGGATATCAAGGCATATTTTGAGAACTACATTGTTGGACTAGTAGCCCAAAGGAGTAGAAAGGAATATGGCCTCCATCACTAATACACACTTTGGGAAGTTTTAGGAAACTGGTGACCCTCTTCTTTACAACGTGTTGAAGGACTCAACTCAGAGATGAAGATGAACGGGAAGCACAAGGATGTAGAAATGTAAACACAGACTGACCTCCAGACGGCAGTGGAGACAGGAAGGAGGATTCTGTACATCCTCAGTTCTACGAGGAGGATGAGCTTCAGGCGGCTGGAGGCTCAGCTGAGAAACGAAAACCTGCTGTCATGTGAGCAGGCCGAGATACGATACCAGTCAAAGTTTTTGCACACCACAGGTTTTTAACACATTATATTTATTTCATAAACTGCAGATTTGTACTCTTTTCAATCACTGGAAGCTTGGTGGGTCAAAGTCAAACAGTGAGAGAGTACAAAAAGACGAGAAAACTAGAACACAAATATATATAAATAAACAAAAAATGAAACTAGAAGTAAAACATGTGCTGTATAGTACAGGCATAATTTATAACATCCAAAAACTCTGCAAATGTGGCACCAATAAAGTGGAAACCAAATAGAATAATGTAATTGTGTTCTTTATATGTGCAAATGCCAAATAAAACCTTTATAATATGAAAGAATCTGTAACAGTGCATGTCTGACATCCTGGTAACTGGTTGCGTGGTGATGCAGAGTGAATTTCTAGACCTATAACTTTAAATGCACTCGTTAACAGTTTCATCATTTAAAAACTCCTTAAATATCTAAATATAACATGATCATTTGAATTATGATTGTATTAAGAAAGGTACTTAAATGCTGAACATAGCGTACATTTATTTGTTAGAATATTTTGTGTATTTTAGTCAATAGGAAATGAATAAACGTTGAAAATCTCTGTGTGTGCAAACGCGTTTGACTGGTAGTGTACACATCGCCACATTCAGGCAAGTAGCCTCGCTGCGTTAACGATCAGTCGAGGCTGAACTTGGTTCTGAAAAGGATTAAAAAGCAGGAGTTCATCCATGCTTTAGCTGCTCTATACAAACCCCAGACATGCGGACGGACAGATGTGATGGATCAGGCGTCCTCCCTCTTGACTGCACCCGTGGAGGGAGAGATTATTACGGCTAATCCTCGTCACTCGCTCGTGCGGCGCGTCTGCAATAACGCCTGCTGGAGAAAGGCTCACTTGCAGACTGATCTAGAAGGATGGAGGGAAAAAAGAGAGAAAGCCAAAGAGGACGTATTTCTGGTTTATCTGACGGGTGAAGAAAGAGCACAAGCGGAGAACGAGGATGAGAGACAGTGAGAGTGAACGTCGGCTTAATGCCTTCTGACTAAAGAAATGTAATAAAGATGAAGGGCTTCGGTAATGAAAGTATGGGAGCCGTTCGACAGAGAAAGAAAGCTTTAGATACATCAAGGATCGCTCTACAGGTGTACAAGAGACAGACTGGAGCTGTTAAGAGGAATTCCACCATTTTTTTGATAAAATTCCACAACTTTAGCACATTCAGCATGAAACAGTTCACTTTAGAGACTCTTTACAGTGATGGTGAATGGAACCAGACGTCCCCCAACACAAATACAGCCCTTTTATTCACTACAGACCCCCAGTGAAGCTCCATGTGTCTCTGAGTGCTTATATGGTGATGGTAAAAATTGAACTAAGTCAGTTTCCTTTGGGGACTATTTTGCCTCACGCCCTGACGCGTGTATCCTTCCGCCATAAATGGGTTTAGTTTCAGGTTTCATTTCTGATGATTTCTGTAATCATCAGAAACCACAACACACTTTTCTAAACCAGGTTTTCATGCTGATTTCAGATCAACTTTCTGAATTATGAGTAATATTAGATCTGCACTAGTCTCAGCCTCAGACGTCACGCACACGGAACGTTGGCTAAACGTCTGATGCATATGGTACACTTAACTGGAAACA
>JBBPDC010191188.1:0-14938 GCA_037974485.1 Hemigrammopetersius urotaenia
GAGGCATATATATATATATATATATATATATATATATATATATATGTATAGATATATACGACAAAGTACTGTCAGGACATACAGTACATGACATTTGAACAACAGTCCAGAAAGAAAGGCTGAATTATCATATATTTGTTAGTCGCACAACTACATATATACAAATAATGAGAGAAACGCTTTCCCAGTATTTGCAAAGTCAGCAAAGGTCATAAATAACAAGGGACGCAGCTACATTGATGCAAAACTGTCCTTCTCTTTCATGTGATCCTTTCTTTCCTGCTATCTTCACCCAGAACGAATACAGATCTAAAGACATCAGTCTTATATATATATATATATATATAGATATATATTAGGGGTGTCGGATTTATGCATTCATTTCGATTAATTAATTACAGAAAAAATAACAAACAAATTAACGCTGATTAATGGCACCAAGGTAACCCGGTCCAGTGCTCTGCCGAAACATGCTACCCATCGAAATGTGCTACCGGGCCCTTCTGCGCATGTGCAGTTCCACAGTCTTGGAATTCACGGCTACCTTATCTGTGCTGTCTTGCGTTCGGGTCACTGATTTACGGTGATTAATATCTTAATTGCTACTCTGTGGTCTGTTTCTTTGCAGTCGTTACATAAGCAAGTTTCTGCAGTTTGCAGATTGCTATCTGAAGCAAGGAAACATCAACTCTGTCCAGACATCATCACACACTGTAAGCACGAAGTAGTCCGTGTCCTGCTTCATGGTAGAATTTCTCAGTGTTAGAACCTGACTGTATAAAGAGAATCTCTGCACCTCTAAAGATCTATCTATCTATCTAGGCTCTTCTCATTTAAAATTAATTTACGTTTTTAAATACCTCTACAGCTAAATTAATCTAATCTAATGATTAATTAAATTAGATTAATCTTTTTAAATCGCTTGACACCCCATATATATATATATATATATACTAATATCTTTATATATAGATATATAATAAGGGATTATGTGTGGGTGTGTGTTAGAGGAGTAACACAGCATCAAAATTGTGCCAATGCATTGTGAAGAATATGCATTCTATACGTTATATTTCTGATATTTGATATTTTAGTCTAGGCAGCTGTACTGTAATACTGTAATAATACTGAATTGATCTCAGTCTTACTTTGTTGACTATATCATCCTGAATGGTCTTTTGAACCGAACTGAGAGTTGACTGTGTGTATGTATGTATGTATATACAGCCAAATCATCATTTGATACATTTAATCAAATAGAATCAAATCATGATTTGACTGATCAATATATATAACTCTTATATGAATTGAATTGTGACTTAACTGTATCATTATATACACCGTATATGGCTCTCCATTACCATTTAACATTTCTTTTTTTACAGCAACAGTGCTTTAAGAGATTGTCCAGTTCTTCCACATAAGGGATAAAGCTCAGTCTATGCATACAATAAAGAAGAAAAAAAAAAAAACTGCACAAAAAACCCCCCAAATTTTGTACATCTACCGAACACAGCACAGACGCAACAAATTCAAGTGATCTGTAAATGATATTTTTTTTTCCTCTCCCAATGAATTTTGAATAGTGTCTTATTGCATGCTGTACAGAAGGGGAAAAAACGAGATAAAACGACAGTGTGCAGCAGAAAAAGATGACCTGAAAGGAAAGAAAAGAAACAGAATCAGTTCACAGCTAAACACCCCCCCCCCTCTCTTCGGCACAGTGTAAGCTTGACGAATCTCGCTAATTTCTTCTGGGAGTCCGAAGACTCCTGTTCCCGAATAGAACGATTCACTGCAAGAGTGAAACGGTCCCACTCGCAATGAACAGTCTCCACAATTGTTCGGGTATTCACAGAATACAGGTGAAGCATTTCATCGATGTGTTCTTCTTCAAACAATTACACTTGCAAAAAGTTCTCACGCGCTGGTCTCGGCATGTTACATGTTACCCCATTTAAGTGCATAAAAAATATATTCTGTAACATTATTCTTTTTTTAATGGACCATAAACCAACAACCGGTAATGAGAAAATATGCAGTCTGTTGTCACAATACATGGGTAATGGCATCTGAGAACTACTCTTACTTGTAGACTTCTCATTTCTAGTTTAAAGGTTTAACCATCTTCAAAGAAGTGCAACATATTGGTAGGTTTTGCAATTTGTTTATGCATCTAGAGACCTCAGAATGCTGTGTTTGAACCTAGAGAACAGAGCTGCATTCACATCCTTCCTTTTTGGAAAAACCACAGTGCGATTGTCCCATGTAAGCCTAAGTAAAATCCCAATGAGGAATCTGGCAAGTAAGTTTGTCCTCAAACAATGCTACAAACTATGCCCTCTAGCAACATGCATGGTCACTGTAATCTCTCTTTGTAAACACGGAAGTGGCCTTATGACGATCCCTGATTGTGACTTTAGCAGGTTTGTGTCTAAGACTATACAACATGTTTCCCATTCACTGTTCACCCTTAATAATACAGTACGACGCATTCAATCAATTTGTAATGGAAATCTGAAAACAAGGAAATGTTTTCTACAAAGGTAAACGTGTTGCTGAAATATACACCCTTCACATTTTGCGAACGAACAAAGAAGGACATTGGGTACTGTTTAGCTTCCTCTGGAATCGATGACAAGTTGTCAAGTAGCCATACAATAAAGGTACCACTAGAAGTTTCTATAGCTTGTGATAGAAATCAAAAGTCTATCACTGGCCAAAACTCATGGGATACAAAACTTTCAAGGTGAGCAAGGAATTTCTTTAATCTTAAGATATGATGGGATACTTAAGAGAAAGAAAAATAGATATATAAATGTCTGTATATCAGTTTCAGTCAAGATATGTTTTTTTTTTTTCATCATTTTATCCTTTTTTAATTATGCGGGATTTGTTGTCATGTTCAAGAAAAAAACTCCCAAAATATTCAAAGTTAAAACACCACTAGGAGGAACGGTCATCGTGTGGACTTCCATCCGAGTTTTCAGTCTCGCCTTCAGAGATGGCCTGCATCGGGGCAGTGTACAGCCGGCTGCGAGTGCTGTACCTGCTGCTGTTGGCTGCAGGTGGGATTCTAGAACGACCTTGTCTGGAGGCGGCGGACATTGTGAGGGTTTTCGTGGAGAAGCCCTCTGTGTTGGCTTTGGGGAAAGGGCTTGGGATGGACTCTACACTGGAAGGGGACTCCTGCAGGGGTGAAGGAGGTTCCTCTGGTTGCCTGACAGCCTCCAATAACAGTTCCCCTGGGGACTTGGGGGCAACTGGGCTTTTGAGGATTTCGGTGGCGGACATACGATAGCTAGAGTCAGTGCGACTGCCCTTCTTCAGCAAGAGCAGTTTGAACTCCTCATTGGAGGTGCTGGATTTTTTGGCACTCCTGTAAATGGGTCCTGGGGCTCGCTGGGAACCAGCAGGGACAGCTGGGGGGGCAGCAGCCGGTGTGTTGGGGCACGTCACAGGGATAGTCACCGGAGCAGTCACCGGAGCTACTACAAGACGACTTTTTCCACTGAACTCCCCTGAGTCTTTACGCCCGAGAACTTTCCTCTTTGATCTAAAACAGTTTCAGTAAAACATCATGTCATACATTGCTAAGATGTACTATAACCATAACAAACTCCCAAAATACATTATGTTAACCAGAATAATATGTTCTAAAACAAGTAACTCACCTATGGATCATGGCAAACAGGTCTTCTGTGGTGCGTAGTTTGTTAGGAGAGGGAAATACACTATCATCATCAGGCCTTGAGTCATCAGTCAAAGGAGAAATTGAATTGTCACTGGGTGTTGAGTCTGTGGGGAAAAAGAGTTTACACTCCATTGAAATTCCACAGTTTCCACAGATGCCTACTTGCAATGAGGACAGCAAAATTATACACAGAACTATTGTATAGTAAGTTATGTGACGAGACGGTGTTTACGTCTTTATTACCTTTGCTGAAGTAGTCCTCTGTGTCTGGAGTAGACCCATCCTCGCATCCATCTTGTGAGGCACTTCTGGTAGTGACACCTGATGTCTCGTACTCCTCCTCTTTGCTTCTGGCATCGCTGATTGTGTAAGTGTGCGAAGATGCTTCTGAATTTCTAGCAGGCACTTTGTCAGGGCTGTTGCACAGTACAAAATCGTTCCTGTGTATTTCACTATAAGCAGGAGGGGACATGGTGCTGTTTAAACACAAGGAGGGTTCTGCTGGAGGATCTGGCCGGGGTGCTTCATTGTGTTCAGACTGAACACTTTCTACTGGTTCGGTGTCCTCATCTGGGTACTTGCTGAACTCCAGTTCTTGCTGTGCACTGTGGATCTCAGGGCCCAGAGCTGTTTGCTCATCTTGTTCATGGGTTGGTTCCACAGGTGTTCTGAAAGCTGTCATTGCCCAATAGGTTCCTGGGCCATACCTCTCCTGTCTGACTTTTACTCCCTCATGTGGTGTGACAGTTGCCTCTGGAGGAGAAAACTGGGACTCACAGTGCTGCACAGCAGGCGGTTTGTAGGCTGGTGGTTTGCGGTTGTGCCTGTTGTCAGATGGCGCAGCCTCTACAGTTACTGTGGGACACTTGGGTCGAGTTGATGGATCGGTGGATTGGTCATGCCCTTGGTTCCCTTCAGCTGGTTTACCAATGGACCGCAGTTGGACTGACCTCAGAACAGTTGGAGTGATGGCCAGGTGGGTTGAACTGGATGCTTCTGCACTTGCCACAGCAGCAGCACGAGCCTCTGCTGCTGCTGCGGCGGCTGCAGCTGCTTTCTGCTTGTTCTGGTGAAGGATGTGCATCTGGTTCCTGTGGGCGAAGGACTTGCTGTGAAGAGCACTTAGGTCTAGGTGGCTGGGAGGTATGTCCTGGGAGTCATTGTCCCTCCGGGAAAAAGAGGCTGGGTCTCTAAGGGCGAGGGGCTGCTGCTGGAGAGAAGCAAGTGAGGACTTTCTCTCTGGTACTTTGGGTTTCCTCTTTCCAGTGTTTGGGGACAACGGTCCTGGGAAGAATGCAGAAGGAAAGGAAGATGTAGGTGTCTCTGACTGACTGGAATATCCACTGGAAGGGGAGGCCAACCCTGCAAGCTTATCGGGAGAACCTAGCTTGAAGTCACTCTCTGGTGGTGGAAGTGTTGGCGAAGTAGGTCTAGACCTGGGACGACAGGCCGAAGTATTTGGACTCTCCGGTGACCTGACGCATTCAATAACAGTTGTACCCGTAGCAGTACTGGAATTGGACAGTGACCTGTAAGGATCATTGGATTTCAAGTCACTGAGGAGCCAGAGGTCTGCATAGTCTGACTGCACGGCACCCTCATCTTTGAAGGAATGTGTGTCAGAGGAACTGAATGGAGAGGAGCAGTCTAGCATTTCTCGAACATTCTCTACACCCCAGGCACCAAGGGGCTCATCACAGAGACCTGCAGTTTCAAGTTGCATGGCAGAACCGGCCAAGTCTAGCTGCAGCCTCATCTCCCTGGAAGACAAAGGCAGGGGCAGCTCATTCATAATCTTTGGTTCGTTCTGCTCCGGAACGTCCACAATGCTGCTTGTTTCCTTTAAAGAAGAGCTACGTTTTGGTGGGGGTGGCTTGGCCTTTGGTTTTCTTAAGGAGAGACACTGTCTTCCAAGTGTACTCATCCCTCTGTAGTCTGGTTGAGGGTATTCACCCATTCCAGGTGCAATGTTACCGCTTGGGCCACAGTCAGGGTCAATGGCTGCATAGTTGTAATAGCTTCTGCTACCTTTAAGACCACAGTCAAAGTGCATGGAGGTGTAGAAGCCCTCAGTATCAACGGTGTAATGTGAGGAGCGTTCTAATTTCTCAGCTGCTGATTGGCCACTGAAGCTCTCATAAGTCTCCCCACTGGAGTAACTAGGACAGCTTACACCACTCTCATCCTCCCTTGAGTGCTTTGGGCTGAAGTCCTGGGGGCAGGGCTGATCCTGTGGGTCTTGGTTGCAATTCCACTCCCCATCACTAGCAGTACTGACGCCAGCATCATCCATCTGATCTGTGGCTGAGGAGGTGAAGGAACTAGACCTGTGGCCTTGGCCTTGTGGTCGGTCCATGTGGTAAGGATCAATGATGAAGCCAGTAGTGTCGTCAATGATATGAGACCCTGTGTTGAGGGAGAGTTCTGAGTCACAGTGTGAGGAGCCAGTCAGGGGAGGTGAGGCAGCTGGCGGTATTGTCTCTGAGGTCTGGGAAGGGCATGTGGAACTGCTCCCACTCCAGTTGCCACTTGAAGACTGATGGTCCTCCTTGTGGTCAATCTGGCTCCCAAGCACACCCGTGGTGGAGACGGAGTGAATAGGGCTGCTAAAAGTATCCGAACTGGAGGAGATCTCGCAACTTCCCATGTCTGTTTTGCGTGGGAGCCTGGACCTTCCCCTCTCAATCCATGAATTTTCCGGACTGCCAGAATGCTGCATTCTTTTCAAGATTCCCAACTGGATCTCTGGCATGGCTTGGTCATCTGTGCTCTCCTCCTCATCCTTTAGAATCCTCTGCCCTAAACCTGGCAGGAAGTCTTCAGCCTCATAAGGAGAGAGCTCTTCGTCGTCTTCATCATCATCATCATCGTCGTCGTCGTCACTGTCATCGTGATCTTCGTCCCGAAGTCGGCCTCCTTCTCGAGGTAAACTTCTCGAACGCAAGCGAGTTCCTGATGCAGCTGTGTACATACTATCAGATCGATCTGGCAAGGAAGTGATGTTTCCAGTTGAATGTGAGAGGGAGGTTGGAATTCCCTGCCCCCTCTGAGCACGGATACGCCTCCTGGATGGGGCAGCAATCAAGAAGTCATCTGTCTGGCAGCCAGAGTCTTTGGTGTTTAGTGTCCGGCCACTGAGTGAGAGCTCCTCCTGGCACAAGGGCATATGTGTATTGGCATGGACCACTACAGCCCTCTCTCTGGCCACAGGAGATTCATCTGAGTCTAGTAAAAGTTAGCAGCAACATACAAATCAGTTACCTTTTGCTTAACTATTCATTTAGATAATTAGATATAGATATGCATGGCATCATTTATGTACATGTCAGTCACAGCATTTACGGAACACATTTTAGCAAGGGATCACATAATGTTGTCTAGCTGCAACACTGGGTGAGTGTAATCATGTTATAGGTTCTCTCTGGTTCACACATCCCACAATTTAGAAGAAGACCTCCATGTAGACATACCCATGTCTTGTTGTACTCGTCTAGGAATGCCTGTGATGGTCTTCCGCCTTCTCAGCTTTCTTCGCCGCTGCAGCACTGACTGCGAGTGAACCAGTGAGCAGCGGGCGCTGGCCTCCCGGTCAAATCCCACCCCTGTGAATCCAAGACGTACATCCTCAAAAATCTAGTGAGGGTCTCCTTCTTGTCTCCATATGTCTGATAATATGTCTGCAGCTCTGAGACATCCTACCTAGAGTACTGAACCCTTACATGTCCATATTCTCTACATTATCATAATCAGCTTTGCCCTTCAGGGTACATGTAGTATGCGTTATGTGAGAACCAATTTAATCGAATCTATTAGGCGTGTAAAGTGTTAGACTTCACATTGCCTTAGCGGAGGGCTTGCTGAGCATTAATGGGGTTGTTACATTAATTCATACTAGTTGTACATTTGCTTATTACCAGTGACGTTGATTGGGATGATGCAGGAAGATATGACTTGAGACTCATTCTTCAGTCTTTGCTCTGGTGTGGGGAGTGGTAGGGCCTTTGACCAGTTGGTCTGCTTGTCCAGTGTGGTGGGAACGTTGGGAACGGGACACTTTGGCCTGTGGCCCAATGCCACCAAATCCCCATCTGCATTTGTATTGGTTCCAGCCTGAGGCAGAATGATTTCAGCGCAGTTAGCACAGCATGTGTGACTGTATCTACACATTTTTATGTATATATTTATTTCTCAAAGTTAACAAAGCATCATAAGGACTAAGACCAACATGCTTTTGAAGGGCTTATACAGTTTTTGAGCATAACGTTTGTGTTTGAAGTGCTTACAACTAGGGCTGGGCAATTAATCGAAATCGACATTCAGAACCTATAATGGATCAAATTTTTCCAGGTCGATCATTTCGATTACTTTCCCTTTAAAAACACTACCGCGTGTGGAGTCACGTGACCCCGCTCCGTTATGTTACATTATTCCGCCGACACGTTGAGCACGGAGAGCTTAAACACTGAGACAACTGAGCAACTCGTCAGTGAACTATGAGGGCAAAATAAATAAATAAATAAATAAAATAATCGTTCATTAATCGTAATCGACTTAAAATGTTCAATTAATCGAGATTTTGATTTTAGGCCAAATCACCCAGCCCTGATTACAACTGAAGGAGCATGAACATTACACAGTTTTGATCTTAAGCATGAAGCATTTTGTTATACTCATAAATTCATGCTACTCTTCATCTTGATCGAGTGCGCGGTTGTGAGTATGGGATAGAAAGAGAGCAGGGGAGGAATGAAGGACAGAGAGAGTGTGAGAAAGAGGGAGAGAGAGAGAAAGAAGGACCCTGTAAAGGGCCAGAGTTGTGGAGGTTGGCTCTATCCCAGCAGCTATTTCATTATGACAAAAGGAGCGAGGCGGGCGAAAGTGAAAAGGAATCCATGAAGCCTGTGCCACACCACAGAAGCTGCAAGTGAGTCTGTAAGCTCTCGAGGGCAGTAAAACAACTTTGAGGGAAAATCTGAAGATAAATCAAATGTCTGTCCTCCATCAGACCAAATGAGATGGACAGTGTTCAAGCAGAAAGCATTCGAGCAGGAAATGGCAGTATTACTGAATCAAAAGACTGGATGAGAGCACAATTCCAGATCCATCACTTCACACAAATAATGGTTTTCCCTCAAGCTGTTATGTGCTTTAGCCAAAGCCTAGTCTAGGCATGCTAACCAAATATTTCAGCCGAAAAGTGCTAACATTGCTGTTTATAAATGACAGGGGCCAGATGTTTACCACATGAATATTTTTGATGGAAGTATTTAATTCAAAAGTAATTGTACAGATTGAGAATTTATTTTTGGTACCTGTCATTTTCATATTTCACAGTGTCAAGTAAAAACTAGGGATGCACCGATCGATCGGCCAGTGATCGGAAACGGACGATCTTTGGCCTGATCGGTCTGATCGGCCGATCACTCGCACGTATTGCCGATTTCAAACCGATCTCTTTTTCTTAATTTATTTGTTTATGTATTACATATTTATTTATTTATTTACATTTGTAAAGAAAATCTGTTATGAATTAAAGCTTTATATTAAAGAAAATTAGATTTTTGTTTGTATTTGCTGTAGAGCTGCCCCTATCATCTGTCACTATTAAAAAAGTAACCAGTAAACGGGGAAAGTAATTACCACGTTACATAAAAAAAGCTGAAACTCATTTTTTTGTGTCGTTATCGTCGACTACATGCAGCAGCTCTGATTTTCTGTTATATGGGGAAAAAATCGGTATCGGAAAAATCGGTATCGGCCGATCACGCTTACAAAAAAATCGGTAATCGGTATCGGCCAAGAAAACTGCAATCGGTGCATCCCTAGTAAAAACAGTACTTGAGGAGGCAGAGATATGTTAGTTCAGTGTTAATCAAGGAGAAATCAGATAAGGAGGTAAATGTAAGACATGCTGAGAAGAAGCAGATCTAACGGGTTAACTGGTGAACGAGGAAATCGGGTGAGGAAGGAAAACAATTCCTGGACAGATGTCAAGCGTCAGCTAAGCCCGGACTGAAGAGAGAATACCTTTCGGATCCAGGGGATGAGGCAGCATACTGTAGGGGATGGGGTGTGTGAACGCTCATGCTAAAACAAAAATGCCAAAACACAAGACTCAACAATGATAAAACAAGCGAAAAAGCATGAAAATGAACAGCCCATAGAGACTACAACTCAGTAGGACGGCGTGATAAATTTGGCTGGGAATGGTGAACGTTACTGAGGAAGGGACCATTTCATTTGACAACAGCTTTATGAAGACATAATCTATCGCTGCAGTAAGTCTGCAATAAAAATGATCAAGTTAATGGGAGGCACAAAGAGGGTTATGCTGTACTCCTGCCAGCTCCAGACCTCAAACTGTGAGGGATAAAAGGAAGGGGTTAGTTAGGAAGGAGGGACCATTGGGATTCACAGGCTTGATGTGTCCATGCTCAGTTCATGACCCCGTCCGGTCCGTCACTAGTAACGTTTCTGTACGTTAAGTCACATGATCACCATTTACCTTCCTCTGTGCTGGTTGTGGATCCACCTCTCTTGCAGGTCTCTCCTGCTGCATTATGAGAGACGACAAATACACAAGAAAATAGCGAAACCTATCCATGTATTTCAAAATCGCTTTTAATATGCCCTCGCTCCGGCTTACTTTCTGGTGGGGTTTTTTTTTTTTGCCAATTCAATTGCAGCAGATTGCAAAGATAACTCTGAGGTTTCTGTCCGAGCCAAATATTTCAACTTCATCTTAGTTAATGCAGTAGTGGGATGTCTCTAGATAGATCAGGGATCGCTCCACGGCGAACAGAAAAAATCTGACGAGGACATAAAATATGAGGGGAAATTATAAACCATTTTTAAAAATTCAAACGGCATGCCAGAGGTGATTTTCCACAAAGGATGCTCATTTTTTGGCAATAATGATCCATGCAGACCTCAGAAACACCAATACAACACGTAACAATATAAACATGGGTAAAGAAACTGCAGGAGTGGGCACTCGAGGAATGGAAAAATGTCAAAAAAAACCAAAAATCTAAAGATCATGCTTCCTAAAAACCACAAAGCAGAAGTTGCACCTGGATGACCTTCCTCGGGAGAGTCTGCACGTCCGACTCTCTAGTGCTCCTCTCCTATTGGGAGTGGACGTACAAAAGAAAGAGATTTTCAGGCTTTGTGACACTTAGGGCAGACCAGCAAAACTGGAAAATGCCCTTCTCTCCATAAAACGTGTTTAGGAGACTTTGCAGACGTTAACAGCGAGCCGCTGTTATTGCGGCCATATTTACAGCGACTGGATCTGAAGTACACTACATGGACAAAAGTATTGCATTCAAATACATAGACTTTAATACGTTTGTCTCCCTTTGCAGCTAGAACACCTTCCCCATTCTTTCTGTAGAGCATTCATGAATCTTGCTTTGTGCTCTGGAACACAGTCCTGCTGGAATAGAAAAGGTTCTTCCCCAAACTGTCTAAAGTATCAAGATTACTCTTCACTGGAAGTAATTAAGATGTGTGTTCCAATACATTTACATTTACGGCATTTATCAGATGCTTTTATCCAAAGCGACTTCCATTCCCTACCTACAGGGGGCAGTCTCTCCCTGGAGCAACTTGGGGTTAAGGGTCTTGCTCAGGGACCCAGTGGTGGTGCTGAAGGATTCGAACCCAGGACCTCTTGGTCCGGAGGCAAGTATCCTACCCACTGAGCTCCCTCCCACCCCCACATACATCAGTGCAAAGTCCACATCTTCTTCTCAAAACCTGTAATGCAACTTAAATCAACTGCTATTCAACCAAGTTACTGCAGGTTCACCTAAACAACACCCGTCACAGAAAATCAGAAGTTGAATGGGTTAAATGCAGAGGAAGTATTTCGTGCTGTTCACGCTGTGTGCTTTGGTGTGTTCATGTACGACAGAATGGGCACTTTCACTCCACTTTAACTTAATTTGAGATTCAGCAACTCAGCTCGGTGTAAAGCTAGTGTGTGATGATTAACACATGTGTCTAGCATCATGCTAAAGAGGCTAATAACGTCAGGCACACGCTTTAGCTTCTGATGCTCTGCTCATACGCTGAACTAGCCTGGCTGAAAATGACAGAGTCCGCCACAGTAAACCTCACACAACAAAAATAGTCCTAACAGAATAAACATAATTTGACATAATTTGATTAATAATGCATTCTAACTGTAGGTATCAAACAATGCTTTCAAATTGTATGTATTAAACAATACACTCTAATAGTATGCATTAAAAAAATATTGTGTGATTGATTTTACAAGCATTGTAAAGGATTTTAAAGGCTGCAAATACAGTAGCTACATTTTTGTCCAGAGCTAGGTGAGTAAAAAACAGCAAGTTGTTTTCAGCTGGTAACCAACTCTACAATCTGGCTGGACTGGTATTATGATTTTAAAGAGACTTTGGTCAGGCTGGTCAGGCGGATTCCAGCTAATTCAAGTTAGTGATAGCCACAACTGATTAGTCTGGTTGGTCTGAGTTCGTTAGCTGGTCAGGCTAATCCTAGGTGGTCAGATTCACTGGGCAAACTCACTCTACAAAACACAATGCACATAAAACGAACTTCACCCTCCCTTACTTTACCCCTGAAAATACTCCAAACCCCGTCATATGTGACCTGCTCCCTTAATTTTACCTTGAAATTAGATTTAAGACATGAGTGAGAAACCCCTTCATCTTAAATTTAAGGTGTTAATTCAGGAGGTTCTATAATTTAAGGGGCAGATTTGACAAAGTAAGAGGAAAATTCCGTAGTTTTAACTCTCAATCAACATTTATCTGTGGACTTTGTCCTTTAACTTTTCTTCATTTCCTGAACAGGAAATTCAGGTCAATATTAAGTTGATTTTAAGGGATAAAATTAAGCAGTTTGTTTTTATAGTGTTAGGGTTAATAGGCTTGTTTTTTTCAGCTGTTCTTTTTAGTGGGGTTCAGGCCTCCATTCCATTAGTCTTGTACAACCAGTGTAAACTCAAAGAACATAATGCAACGAAAATGGTTTGACATATCCTGATCCTGTCATAAATTGAAAAACTAGGTAAAAATCTCCAAAATATTGGTTTAAGTACACGTACAAGCATGCATTCACACATTCAGCTCTTTTCATGTGAGCCTGTAGTTCACTTATTGCCCTATTGGTGTCAATGTATGACTGCACCCACAAATGAGTGCATCATGAGGGTTTTACTTCAAAAATTCTTATGATACACTGATTTTTAAATTACTTTATAGTTCATTGTGTGAAATGTGTTCTCAGTTCATTTAGAACCGACACATTGCCAGACTGAACACTTAAGTTACAGAGTGGCAACACAGAAAAACTGTAAGACAGTTATGTTTCAGGGATTTTATATCCTGCCCTGTATGTGTTTAACACCTAGCCACTGTAGTGATATTCAGGGCTGGACTGGCATCAGGCATACCGGGCCGGCCAGGTAAATTTGGCCCGTCAGCACCTCCTCCCTGGGAACCACAGCCTGGTGGGCCCCGGTCTCGGCTCAAAATGCCCGGACCGATTTTTCGCCCCCAGTCCAACCCTGGTGATATTGTGTTTTCATCAGAAAACCACGTCTACCTGTATTTACGTGATGATTTAGCCACACGCAGTATGGCCACGCGCTGACGTATCGTGTAAACTAGGAACACCGGGAATGCGGCGTCTATCCTGTCTGCGTTTGGGAACCAAAGTAGCCGGATCCTCTTAGTGATCTGATCCAAATGATCCAACCAGGGGTGTATCAAGCTTTCCAAAAGTGGGGGTGTTCTGGGATGGGGAAGCCAAATTATAAATGCAATCTGACCCAAGTAGCTTCGTTTTAATCTGACAAAAGTGGGGGGATGGAATCAGCTTTCTGCAAAAATGGCAGTGTTGAAACCCCCCCACCCGTGTGTGCTACATCCCTCATTAAAAAGTGTTGAAATCCTCACAACTAGTCACACAATAGTGTAGTAGGAATGGCACATTGTTATGAGACGTCACTTTTCGTTATTTTCATTTCTCTTAGTTCTGAGAGACTGAAAAATCTAGTCGCATTGGCGACCATTATAGTTGTCATCTGGAGCCCTGGAATGCTACTCAGGCTTGCAATTTCTTGGGTTTAAATCATTTTCATTGTGTGCATCATTATCTTATCATGATGTGCAATTTGGTATTACTATTATGTGCAGTACTCTTGCCATGTGCAGTTTCTTATTATGTGCAATAATCATGTGAAGTATCACTACCTGCAACAATATTACTGATCTACTACTGATCTCTTGTACACGCAAGAAGATACTTGTTATAGAAACAATACTTTAGTACTTTGAGTTTTTATTTGATTTTAGTTATAATTTACATTCTTGTCTCTATATTTCGGTGAAATTTCCTTCGATTTTGATTCTGACTGTAACACCTCTACCAGAAATTCAGTCCTAAGTCGCTTGAATAATGTCACCGGACCTTGATTTTTAAGTTATGCACAACTTTAGATCCGTTTTATAAAACAGCCTTTTCTGACAGGCCTTTTTCTTTAGGTGTGGCAAATAACGACTATTTGACTATTGTCTAGTTTATTTTTATGAATTAGTTTAAAAAATGTGCAATGCCTGACACACACACACACACACACACACACACACACACACACACACACACACACACATATTTGAATGTTTCTTTCTCCATGGGCATGTTTCTTGGCCATCATGTTCCAGTAAGTCCTGTGTTTCTGTTTCTCGTTAGTGACTCTGCCTTTCACGGCTGGCAGCTCCGACAGGAAAAGACCCTGCGAACCTGGAGAGATTCCTGAAAGGTGCTGGGAAGCTGGAGGAGAGAAGGAGGAAGTGGAGAAACAGAGTGAGGGAGGGGGTGAGGAGGAGGAGGAGGAGGAGGAGGAGGAGGAGAGCAGTGCTGAGTATGAGAGCAGACTAGACAGACTGAGGCTTTTCCAGTACCTTTGTGCCTAAAACCTGTTTACTGTAGAAAAACAGAAACATGCTGTTAAGTTTCCGTGCATTTTTTTAATATAGCACCTTCTACATATGGATGATATAATGGGAAAAACAGGAAGTATCCCCCGTCCTCATAAACTGTCTCTGGCTGGTCACTCTCCTACTTTTGTGTGAATAGACTGTGCAAAGGCAATGGCAAGACAATTTGTGTGTGTGTGTGTATGTGTGTGTGTGTAAGAGAGAGAGAGAAAGGCACCTAAATGAGGTCCAGACTGCATGTTTCCGCAGT
>JBBPDC010191207.1:0-14299 GCA_037974485.1 Hemigrammopetersius urotaenia
TGTGTGTGTGTGTGTGTGTGTGTGTGTGTGTGTGTGTGTGTGTGTGTGTGTGTGTGTGTGTGTGTGTGTGTTTTGGTCTGTGATAACGACTATATGAAGACTCCCATCTCAACAGCCTGTTTGTTTAAAGCCCCAGGACAATCCTTCCATTCCCATCATCCCCAGCTGCTCAGAGGAAGGCCAGGAATAAAGATGTGAGGAGGTTCTCTGGGACACAACTCAGTTGTTAAAAACTACTGTCCAGATGTGGTCAATCAGTTGAGACGTGTTTGGGTCCAAATTTATTTAACATAAACACAAACCCAAAACTTCTCCAAACCTCATCCAACTCTTCATTAAGGTGGATCAGACTTGTGGACGTGGTTTAGGGCACAGTATGACTTATGGTGAGCGGTAAAAATAACTTGAACTTCAGTGCCACAGGCAGCAGTCTCATATGACACCAGGGCTGCTGTTCACAAAGTTGGACAGGTCTTGGATCAGTTTCATCTGTTTTTATGAGGTCACAGAATCTGACTTTAGATCAAAGCTCCTGCTTCTGAGGCAATTTGTGAAAACAGACCCTGTGGTGTAAAACGACGTGGCAGCGTTAAGTTCATTTTACAGCTCATACTGTGTCCTAAAGCACGTCCACAAGTCTGATCCGCCTTAATGAAAAACTGGGTGTGGAGATCAACCACCGTTCACTGGTGATGTTCCTGACCCTGTACTCTTCTCCCAGTCTGTTGTTTTGCATGCTGGTTGATGCTCTCCATGAAAGTAGGGTGGTGTTTGTCTTTTTACTGAATCTCCGCTGTTATTTACCTCCCAGCCTCTGTGCTCCATGGAGATCACAGCTGCAGATGTGAGGTCTGGGACATTCTCGAGCTGCTTGACTTCTAAGATGCATTGGACACACACCAGTTTTTCTAGTCCTCTGGGAGTTCAGCTTGGCTGTAATAATATTTACTAAGCGATATCCTACCTCTCTGGTTGGCAGTGACAACAAGGGGGTGAGGGGGGTAATTATTTATAACTTACACACTTAAAGAGGAACTAAGAAAAAGCTGCCACAAATAGATGCTTGAGCATGAATGAGCGGACAGAGGCGCGTGTGGGCCAACCCAGTGTGGATCAGGCCGAGCATCCCAAGTCGGAGCGAGTATCGATCCTCAGCTCAGCCACAGCCTGGCAACAGAGCTAGCAGGCCGGTTAAGGTCCCACATGGTGGAGGACACAACACCGGTGGACTTATAGCTTTATATCGGGCTCTAAATGGGAACTTGTGGTTCGTGCATTTGTCCCGTGATCAGGAAGTCGTGGGTTCGATTCCCAAGACCGCTAGCCACCTCTGAGGTACCCTGAGCAAGGTACCGTCCCCACACACTGCTCCCCGGGCGCTGTGTTCCTGCTGCCCCCTGCTTCACTTGGTGAATGGGTTAAATGCAGAGGAAGTATTTCGTGCTGTTCACACCATGTGCTGTGGTGTGTTCATGTATGGCCAGATTGTAACTTCCACTTTTTTAACTTTAAAAGCAGAAAAAGTACAGAAACCTCTGGTGGCCTTTCCATCTCTGGTGCTCAGGGTTTGAGAGCAAGAACTATTATCAGAATCCAGCCATTTTTACAGTTCACAGTAAGTTATACTGCATCCTAAACCAGCCCCACCCCCATGTCAGACGCACCTTAATGAAGAGCCGGGTGTAGTTTGAGGGTCCAAGATAAAAGTTAAAACACCTCTCAACTGACAATGAATGTTTTAACACACGAGTCACACTAATACTGGTACACAAACACGCCAATACACACATTCACCCCTGATCAAAAATTCACACTGACCCTACGCCACTGTGACAGCCCTACTGTCCAGGGCTCTGACATGCTGCAGGACCTGTTGTGTGAGCCCATGTGTGTGTGTGTTCTCAGATTAACATGTGCACATAGCTAACAGAGGTGCTTCAGGACCGCTGGCTGCAGTCCCAGCATTCCTGTGCCGTGGAATCAGCTAACAATCCAAAGGGCAACACGCACAACTCAGCCCACGCCAACAAACTGCTGTCAGTTGGGATAAACCCTGACCGTACACATGTAAACACGCGCGTGAGTGTGTACACACACACAAACACTCTTACACTCATACACTGAGCCTATAAGTGAGGAAACATCCAAGCAGGCTTAATCATAATCCTACCAGGAAAATAGACGGTCCCTTGGTGTTCCTCACAACGTCTCCCCAGAAGTCCTGCATTCCTCCTCCACCAACTGCCGCACACAACAACTCCACCAACTGGAAGAGGAGGAGGAGGAAGAGGAGGAGGGAGAAGACAAAGGCTAAAGCTGGAGAACGGGAGGATCCTCTTTTTTGTGACACAGACGCAGCTCTACAGTCTCCGTCCAGGAGAAACTCACATACACCAACTCCAGCAAGGTTCTGGGCAGAAGCAGCAGCAGAGAGGCAGGAGGCCACAGGTGAGGAGACGGTGGAGACAATCCAAAGAGCAGAAAGCACAGAGAGGAGAAGAACCACAGAGGGTCTGCATGTTCCCTGCTGGGTTAGACACCCTATTAGAGAAGACCTAAATATGAGGGTTATTTATATCCCAGAGGCGTGTGTGCATGTGTGTTGTGTGAGGGAGGGAGCTGAAATGGAATGACAGCACACATCGTTCTCACTGACCCCAGCGGTCACAAGGTCCACAGTGACACATCCAGACTTCGCCCACTAACATGTTCCCCTGTATATGCTGTGAGGCAGATCATCCATACGGAGGACACAACAGGTGGAGTTTCCTTGTAAGTTTATTAGGGATGAACACCTGATTGACAGGCTAAACAAAAAAGAGGGATTCGGCACAGACAAAAGGGATTCAGCACATTTTGGGGGGATTCGGTGCCATTTTAGAGGGATTCAGTGCCATTTTGAAGGATTCAGAGGTCGGAGAACTCGCCACTGTGGTAATCTCAGTGGCACATTAATGTTAGGACAGCTCTTAAATATGTAGTAAATGGTCCAACAAACGCATTTTAATGTTTCTAAATGATGGATATACAGAGTGCTTCGGATGCAGCTCTCACACCCTCGAGGCCACCTGCTCTTAACGCATCTGATTGTGCGAGTCACATGTCATGAAAGCGTGAAGACCAAAACAAAGGCAAAGAGAAGAGAAAATAACGAGTTGCATTATTAACTGTCTTTACAAAAACAATGTTGGCCTAGAAATAGCAGCACTTCGCACCAACACGTCTCCCTGAAAGGGAAAGACAAGATTCCACACTAAGAAACATCCTGGAGCAGACAGAGGCCCAACACAGTCAAGGGTCGCATGTCATTTCACTGTAAACAATCATTTCCTCGTTAGCACACTGACTCAATTAATACCTTATTTCAGCCGCTTGCCAAAAACCAGAGTATTCCGCAACACTAGAACATTCCAGCTCAAAGTCACCAGATGCAGCAGCGTCCATCATGATGCAGAGCGTCCAGAATGAGGAAGGAAAACAGTCAGAGAAAGTGGAATCATTTCTCATTTTAAATTGAGCAGTGGTCACGTTCACACCTGTCTATCTGAACGCAAATTTTGGAGCTTTTTGTTCTGTCAGCACCTAAACATCATTTACTGATGAACTGATAACTTGTCACTGAGTCAGCAGCCCCAGTTGGAGTGTGTGTGTATGAGCTGTTCTCTTTGTCTGTATCTCCTCCAGAACCCCAAAGACCTGCTGATCCTCTGTGCAGGAAACAATGCTGTGTAATCTTTCATCAGCGCTCGCTCTCTAAATCCTCCCACATCATTACGGCAGTATGAGCAGGACGGTCATCCACACGAGGGCTTGGCAACTCGCCAGCATGACATCATAACTACAGATCACCCCCTCCAGGATCCATGTTCTGTTACTGTTGGGTCTAACTGGGATTTTGGATGGGGACCCCCATATGTGTAAACCACAGTTTCCACTGGACCAAGAGGTGCGGCGAGGAGGCACCTGAGCTTGTGGCCCAGAGAAGAACGTCTCTGTTATCAGAAATGTTCTGCTTGGTCAGAAAAAGGCGAAACAGATGCTTGCATCTGAAGAGGCTTTAGGGAGGCAGGATTGATGACAGATTCATTATCAGGGGAATAGTCATCTTCTACACACTGCTGACATACATTATTTGTCCAAAATGTATGAGGGTGTCCCTCCTAATTACTAAGTTTGGGTGTAACAGGTGTATAAAATGCTGTCCTACAATCTCCTACAGACACACACTGGCAGTAAAACGGGTCGGACTGAAGAGCTCAGTGAAGGATCCTACCCTTATCACAAAGAATTCATCAAGTGTATGCCCTGCTAGAGCTGCCCCAGTCAAGAGCAAGTCCTGTAATTGTAAAACAGGAATGTTTAGAAAAAATAACAGCACTTAAAACTGACCAGGGCAGACATCTACATTTATGGCATTTATCAGATGCTTTTATCCAAAGCGACTTCCATTCCCTACCTACAGGGGGCAGTCTCTCCCTGGAGGAACTTGGGGTTAAGGGTCTTGCTCAGGGACCCAGTGGTGGTCTGCTGAAGGTAAGATTCGAACCCTTGACCTCTTGATCGGAGGCAAGTATCCTACCCACGGAGCTATCTCCCCCCCCCTCCAGACCTAGCTGGGCAGAAATATGACTTGTGGGCAAACAATGCAAACTCACTGCAGAGACATACAGGGTGTAGGAACCCCTTCAGGATGATCTGAAACATAGATTTTGACTCAGTGCTCACTTGACTGAATTGACAAATTCCTGAAAACCCTTCACAATCGGGTGGAAAGCTTTCCCTGAAGAGTTCTCAGGCACAAATGGGGGAGGGGATTCCATATCCCTGCCTTGGTTTGGAGTGTTATTAGGTCAGTAACTTCTTTGCCCTCTTCAGAAACAAAACGGCAGGCTAGTAATGTGACAGGAATAGTGCAAAATGCACTATATGAACAAATGTATTGGGACACATTTGGTTTTCAGGGTTTGGCCAAGGCCTCATGCTTTCATTGAAGGGCAATTTTGATGCTTCAGCATAACAAGACAATTTGGACAACGCCATGCTTCCAACTTTGTGGCCATTGTTTGGGGAAGAACCTTTTCTATAACAGCATGACTGTGCCTCAGTGCACAAAGCAAGGATCATAAAGACATTGTTGGATGGATTTGGTGTGAAGGAACCTGACCTCAACCCTATCCAACACTTTGTGACCTGGGATGGAGACCTGACCTCAAAAATGCACTACAGAATGAATGGGCACAAATTCCCACAGAAACACTCCAAAATCTTCCAAGAAGAGAAGAAGCTGTTATAGCTGCAAAAGTGGTTCTAACTCCCTTTGAATGCAAGGTCATTAAAGTCTGTGTTGGTGTAATCGTTACGCATCCGAATACTTTTGTCCACATTGTGTTTAATCAATCAAAGCTCTTAAATTGTGATTGTAGACAATGAGTCACGCAGTGCTGTAAACAGTAATCTCTAATCATGTTGGTGCATGTAAAAACCTACTACATGGTTTAATAACACACACACACACACTAAACCATGCTGTTTGTGTGTGTGTGTGTATATATATATATATGTGTGTGTGTAGAGTTTCAGAGTTAAACCGCCCTGAGCATTTGTCCTGAGCTCACCTGCATGACACACTACCTGTACTCAGAACAGATGTTATTCCCGGTTCATTAAGCGCCTGTAACCAAATGCCTTGCGTATCCAACTCACTGTTTACGCACCTGTATAAAGTCTAAGGTTTTGTTTCTTCTTTTGTTTACCGTTCACACAAACGTGAAAGTATCAAAAATCAGGCCCGGGATCCTGATCCGTAAATCCGATTTCAAAACTGAGATTGCACGCTCAGCTAAGGGACACTCCACCCAAATTAGAAATTTGCATCTATAAAGACACCTATAAAACCTGTGGTGTGACGGAAATTTGGTCTGATGTGTCCATGTTTCAGCTTGTTTTACAGAAAAGCGGCCAGATTCTATGTACCAAAGAGGATAAAGATCAATGCAAGGTGCAAAAATCAGCATCTATGATGGTCTAGGGGTGCCCATGTCATGAGGAAATCCACATATATATGTGAAGGCAACTTTGATGCAGAGGTTTACATTTAGGGAATTTTAGAGAGACATATGTTTATTTCAAGACCATCTCTTTCCCAGGAAGTCCATGAATATATCAGGAGGACAATGCCAGACCTCATTTTGCAAAAAAGTACAAATGTGTGGCTTCGTAGACAGTGTGTGTGCGCGCACGTCTGTGTGTGTGTGTGTGTGTGTGTGTGTGTGTGTGTGTGTGTGTGTGTGTGTGTGTGTGTGTGTTTGACTGGCCTGCCTCCAGATTTGTCTCCTATTTAAAATTCCTGGAGAAACAGACATTGTATAAAGAGGAGAACCAGACATTATATATGTATACACACACATTATTTATTACCAATAATAGCAAGTTTTGATGAGAAAAATTACCATTTATCTTAAAAAATGCATACATATAAATACATACATAGTAGTCCACATATAGATATAAGTAGAAATATATAGAGATATATAGATGGGACATAAATAAAAATGAATCCATATACATATTTTACCTATGTATTTTATCGTATAACCTTTCAGATTTTATATTAGTTTTTTAGTTATTTTGAGCCCCAAAAATGTCTAGCATGTGGAGTTTTAGCAGGACATGAACTAAGTCTAGATTTGGTCTAAAAGTGATGTCTCGTGGGGGGAGCTCACAAAAACAAAGAAAACAAACAAGAACTTATCAAATAAACATCTTCGCCGTAAAAAAACTCATCTCCACAGACACTTACTCATAATCACTAATCTACTTCCTACCCAGCACATGCTCTGTGGCCACCGTGTCTTTCCAATTCTTCCAATCCACCTTAAATGGTGCGACAGGTCTATTATCAAGCCCGAGAAGCAAGAGCTCAGCTCCAGCGCCATTTAAGGTGGAACTGACAATTCAAACGAGAAGGTCTCGAGTAGGAAGCCCAACTTCCTCCACGAACAATACGAGCCCCGGCAAAGCTTTATATTACACCGAGATACTTAATTTGAGGCCAAAAACAGACAACAGAAACGACCTTCAACGTTTTTAAAACGACTTCTTTTAGAACAAACGTAATTAAATCAGTTAACGAAGCGATGCTTCATCACATCCCCCACCCCCATCTCTTTCTCTCGAAACAACGGCGTATAATCGCGTCTGTACACTTTATACACTATGTCCAGGAGTAAACAAAGTAAACAAATCTCGGTAAATAACTTTATGCTCACTGTGGTCAGAAGGGGCTGCATCTGTGCCTCCCTGTCTTCCTCCATGAGATTCTCTCTCCCTCTTTCTCTCTCCCTCTCTCTCTCAGCTCCACTTTTCCAACGGCCTGCTTCTCCCCTTTAGCAACAGGCCCCGCCTACAACAGTGACAGACACAAGCCTCGGCCAAAAGCGCTCCAGCAGCGCGGCCCATGGACCAATCATTTGCCCGGGAGTAGGAGCAAAATTCGTGGTTGAGTCTACTTTGCACAGAACAAGAGAGAGAGCGGGAGAAACGTGTTGAATACTGGATCGATCTTTACTGTGATTTATATTTAAAGCTGGCGTATGTAATCCTAAGAATGTATTTAAAAAGTATAAATATGCTTGTTTTTATATGTAAAATTAGTTACAAGATTCAAGACCAACAGTCCAGGCATAAGACCAACAGTCTATGCACATGGGAATTATTGTGCAAAGCTCTCTATTACCATTACTAGCGTATGATAACCTGTTTTATGATATGATAAACCTTTTTATCATTTTACAATTTTCATAATATTGGAATTTTATAATGTTTATGTACATATATGTGTATATATGTCCATAAATACGTATCAATGCATACTGTGTCTTATACTATATCCACAAGTCTGATCCACCTTAATGAAGAGCTGGATGTGGTTTGAAGGTCCAGAGATTCGAATTTGTGTATATGGTAAAAGATTTGAGTGACAATTATCTTCTAATGTTAGTGATGTTAGCCTCATAGGTGCCTAAACACTCCTGGTTTACCCGTTCGCTGGCAGGTTTTGCGAGTGTGTTTGGGGAGGAACCACCTGATGAGGGCTCTTAAACTGAATAAAAGTATTAAAGAGAGAAATAACAGGGGGATCCAAGAGAAAACCAGAGTAAGGAGAAGATGCCTGGACCCGCACCATGTGTGTCCACTCCCCCGCCCCCGTGTGAGCCAAGGGTCGGGGCTGAGGGAACATTGGGCTGCAGGCTGGGTTTAACCCCTTTCTTCTGCCTCACAGGTGGCGTAATCCTTCACTCTCTCAGGTTACTGGGACTCACAGCTCCCAGACTTTAGTACAGACCTGAGGAATAATGGAACAGCAGACACAGGAACACACCGTCCTCCTCCCTCTTGCCCTCCCCCTCCCAGTCCCTAGTGAGGATCAGAACCATACAGTTATGCCCAATGTCCAGAATAGAGGTGCACAATATATAATTTGCAAATTATGATGATATCAATCTCTGCAGTATCGACATCACGAAAGGTTGCAGTTTGCAAATGAGCCTCTTATCAATTACAGTGTTTCTGATCGAGCAATAACCACAGCTCCAGGTGAGTTCCCGGGAGCTCTGATGAAGGGAAGAGTGAAGAGATTATATGTGCCTTTTAATATTGTGAAAGGCATCGCAATCATGATATGAAGCAGTAAAGTCACAATACTGATATTTTGTCCATGTTGTGCAGCTGAAGTCCAGAAACCACTCAGGTGTGCTGGACAGTCTGAATCGCTTCTGCAGCCTATGGTCATTTCACACGTCTACTGGTCAGATGTTCAAAAGATTTCCTTTAGAATTTAACATTTACTAAAAAACATTTTCAACCTCTCTATGTCGTTTAAAATTAAAGAGACTGATTCTGTTGAAAATTTAAGAAACAACGTGAGAAGCATCAGTTTTAGAGGTGTGGCCCTTTAGGCCAGGCTGTGATGTTTTTGACACACTTCTCTACTCTAGAAATGCATAAAGGCTCTTGAATGTATAGTTACAGGCCGGTGGCTCTGACATCCCATCTTATGAATACCATGGAACGGTTGGTCTTTGCTCAGCTTTGGCCCCTGGTGAGCTCATCACTGGACCAACTTCCTCCTACATCGTTCTCTCTCTTACCTGAAGACAGCTGGGAGCTCTGGGAGAATCATGTGGTCTGCACATATATATGTGTGTGTGTGTGTGTGTGTGTGTGTATTGCTTGCATACATATATAAATGTCAACATTTTTCAATAGTTATATATATTTTTATTAGTCATGAAGTGTACACTTTTATGTTGTGTTTCATAGCTTTTAATCTGTTGTTTTGCTGCTCTTTTGTTCTGACCATTTCCTGCCGTAGCAATGCAAATTTCCCATTTGTGTGACAAATAAAGGATTATCTTCTCATTTAAAGGAGAGTTAGGGGAAAGTGACCATTTGTCATATGTGAACACACCACAGCACACAGTGTGAACAGCACGAAATGCAACCTCTGGATATTACCCATTCACTAAGTGAAGCAGGGGGCAGCTACGAACACAGCGCCCGTGGGGACGGCACCTTGCTCAGTACCTCAGCTGTGCCTAGCGGTCTTGGGAATCGAACCCAGACTTTCTGGTCGCAGGGCGAATGCCCTAACCACTAGGCTACCAGCTGTGATTTTATGTCGTAAATTGTGATAAAATTAAAGGCGTGTGTGTGTGTGTGTGTGTGTGTGTTTGGGGGGGGTGGGGGTGATCAGAAGCTCGTGGGTTTGAAATCCAGGACTGCTCGTGGTTCCACGAATTTCCCACTGTTCACACTGTGCGCTGTGGTGTGTTCTCAAGGCACTAGACGGGGCCGCTTTACTTTACATTATGGATCGCTCTCGTTTAGCTCTCACAGGAGTCCAACAGTTCACGTTATTTCTAAGGGATTCTGCGCCACCTAGTGGTCAGTATTGGGAACATCGGCACAGACTTTACAGTTTTTTCCAATCACTTTTTCACTAGCTACAGAACATCGATGTCATTTTTATTACTACAAAACAACAGAGTTAACAGAGTTAAGCATACAGCTACTCTAAAAGATAAGTACCTGTTGCATTCCACTTAAAGCACAGTGAAAACTGAGGAAAAACATCCCAGGTTAACATCAGAAAAGTATCACCATAACAAGATCCACTGACATCAATTGGTTACTGATGGTTTATTGTGGTACGAGTATAAATAAGTGGAATCCATGGTGACATCGAAATACTAGAACATGAAGCAGGCAAGTGGTCAAGTAGGACGAGGGAGCCGCGATCTGAGAGGAGGTCATGGGGCTCGTGTTAGAGGAGGACTTGGGCTTGAGAAGTGTGGGTAAAAAGGTGACATACCAAGACAGAGGCAACAACACCTGGTGTCCCATGAGACCTGGTCAAAAATCATGATATGTCAATGGCTGAGGCAGCTTGAATGCTTTAACCAAATCTCAGAGGATGAACTGTGGCCTCAATCATCAGAACCTTCCGCAATGAGAACCGGTAAGACTTCAGCACGCACTACAATAAATCAGACAGTACTGTAGGCCACTCTTAGCTGCAACATGACTGTATACTGCATGCCAGTGTGCAGCACAGAGTTATGTGACCATGTAACAGTGTTTTACAGTTTGATGTCTAGTTTCTCCTGTAAACTCCTATATGACAAACAAGAGCAGGCAGTGGTCAACTTGGTTCGGGCAAAAAAAGACATTTGTCTTCACCATCATTGCACTGTAATCATTACTTCTATTTTCATCGTGTTTTTTTACTTAGAATTCATGGCATTTAGAAGAAGCTTTTATCCAAAGCGACTTCCATTCCCTAACTACAGGGGGCAGTCTCTCCATGGAGCAACTTGGGGTTAAGAGTTTTGCTCAGGAACTCAGTGGTGGTGCTGAAGGTAGGATTCGAACACATGGCCCTGGATTCCTGGATGGAAACCTTCATAAATTCATTTTTGTGAATGAGGCAGACAATCAGGTCGGAATTTCATTGGCCGGGGGTCAATAATCAAAGTACCCGGACAACGTGGGGCCAGCATCACCATGTGAGTGGCTATATCAGAAGATGGTTTGGTGGGACGCAGACCGTGTATTAACTCATACAGTGCAGAGCTCCTTGTGGCCTTCCTTGATGAGTGAACTGTGGTCTGTAGGGCTGTTGGCGTGACGTGTGTTATTGAATGGAACAATGGCAGATTCCATCATGCTGACATGGCTTCAGGCCCAACTTCAACTAACCACCATGTACTTGCCACCATATTCTCCGTTCCTCAACTCTACTGAGGATTTTTTCAGCGTGGAGGTGGAAAGTGTGTGATCGGCAGCCACATCAACAAGTGACCGTTCTCCAGGCCATGGATGAGGCATGCACTGACACCGTCGGGCCTGGATTCGTTATGCAAGAAGATTCTGTCCAAGCTGCTTGACGAGAGAAAACATTCATTGTGATGAGGATGAGCATCTGTGGCCAAATCCACATGACAGGGTTGATGGGCATGAGAGTGATTTCATTTTTTTTTTTTTTAGTTTTATATTTAGTTTTTCTTCAAGGCAGGTTAGGAATATTGCAGGGTTTTTTGCATTTCCTTATGTTGCACTTATGTTGTGTATACTCTCAATTTTGGATTTGATTACATGATTCCACTACGTATAGTAGACGTTTTATTTCTGTACCACAAATTCTGTCTTACAGTGTCTAATGCCTGGAAGAACAACTAAACAGTGAAACTATCTTGTGTGTGCCCAAGCGACAGTAATCATTTCTGTGGTTTCTCACAGAAATGGGGAGTGTGTGTTTTGTGTCTAGAGCTCTGAATAAAGACATCAAGGTTCCGTAACTAGTGAAAAGGTGATTGGAACAAACTAAAATAAGCAACACCATTTTTAAAATTAACATTCAGAATTACTAACAGAAATAACTGTCATCAGTAATACAGTAATAAAGTGTGTGTGGCTATGTCAGTGTTCTGGTAGGCGGTATGTGTGTGTATGTGTTCATGAGTATGTGTGTGTGTGTGTGTGTGTGTGTGTGTGTGTACAGGTGTGTGTGTGTTCACATCAGTATTCTGGTAGGCCGTCACTGCGATGAACTGGCTCTCTGGGAAGGTGAAGGTCTGTGAGTGAGGCTCTCTCAGCTCCTCCACTAATGCACAGGGAAAGCTATTCTAAATGCAATTTTAAAGATCTCATAGTTAATGTATTTTGACTGTATGATGTTTTTCCATTCATTTTGATGCACATTCTCTATCCTGCTGCTGCTATATTTGTACAGTTATATTCATTGCTGTTTATGCACATATTATTCTCCGCTGCTATAATACAGCATCTTTCACAGCACTGTTCACATTCAGACATGTACTGGAGCTATTGACTGCACCAGTTGTACTGTTGGTCTTGTGTTTTTTCTTGCACTCTCTTTTGTCCTGCCTGCACTTGTTGTGTTCTGTTCTGTTCTGTTCTGTTCTGGTGGTCCTGGAGGAACGCTGTTTGGTTTCACTGTGTACTGTGTGCATGTGATTGACATGACAACCGACACGACTTGACTAATTCATTTCATTTTGAATCCATTCCTCCGTGCATCACTAGAGGAAGCCACGTCAACAAGTGACCCTTCTCCAGGCCATGAATGAGGCCTGCAATGACACAGCGTCTGAATTGTCTACAGTGGTGGTGAATGGAACCAGGGGAGCTTCTCTGGAGAGATTTGGAAATAAGAACAACACCAAAAACATGATGGGAAGCTTTTTAATGCACATTTTTACACAAAGCAGATCAGATGATCAGAGTGGCTGACGTACGTACGTCTCCTGAACAGACACCTCACACCGGGACGAGCACACGACACATTCGGGCAATAAATAAAGACGGTTAAAACGGCGATGTTTAAGGTCTGAGCTCTTTGACTGGCGTGGGTTTATAAAACAATTTGGTTAAAAGTTTGATCGTTTTTGAAACATTTAAAACATTTGAAGTCACAGTTTACTGGGAGTCTCGGAGTGTGTGTGTGTGTGTGTGTGTGTGTGAGAGAGAGTGTGTTACTCTAGGTGGCACTGTAGAAGGTGCAGTAGCTCAGGCCCTTTGTCTCTTTACTAAAAGCTTCTGGACCTTCACATTTGACGGTGGGTGAGTTTTCAGGGCCAGATGTCCTCCTGCGCTTGCAGACGAGCGAGTAAATGCTGGGTTCTGCGTCCGGTGGTTTCAGGAAGTGCGTGGTCTCCCCCCATGCCGGCGGCACGCACACGTCCTCATCCCTCACTCTGTCCTTGTCCACTAACTGACCATCTGAGAAGTCACCAGGACTGGGCCTGGGTGACCAGGGCAGCCCAGGAGCCATTTTCTTCTGGTATGCCACCTTTGACCCCCATCCCGCGGCCACCGAGGCGAAGGCGGAGTCGGAGTAGTAGCCCAGAGAGTGCGCCCCCTGCAGTGTCTTCAGTGTGTATGCGGGCAGCAGGCCGCCGGCATAGTCCCCTTCATACGCACTCAGTTCCAGCTTACTGCAGCCATTCTGCTGTGTCACCAGCCACCTATGAGGGGCGCCACAGTCCTCCATGCTGCCTGTCTGAGGCACCGCCCTCTCACTGCCATAGAGGCGGCTCTGATGCAGGCTCCCGAACTGGTGCTCTGGCAGAAAGGGCTGCATGGCATAGCGGCCGGTAGGAACAATCTGGTGGGCACGGGGCGAGTCGGTGGGAGATGGGGTCAATCGCTCACCTTCAGGGGTCGTGTACATCCTGCCAAAAACCAAAAAAAAAAGAGGATCACATTTCAGATCATTTTATACCAGCAATAAAACACCACAGCTTAAAGAAGAACTCTACATTATTCAGTACTCACTATGAATTATTCAGCATCTACTACAAATTATTCAGGACCTACTACAAATGAATTACTCAGTATCTACTATCAATTACTCAGTATCTACTATAAATTACTCAGTATCTACTATCAATTACTCAGTATCTACTATCAATTATTCAGGACCCACTACGAATTACTCAGTATCTACAATTAATTACTCAGTATCTACTACAAATTACTCAGTGTCTACTACGAATTACTCAGTGTCTACTACGAATTACTCAGTATCTACTATCAGTTACTCGGTATCTACTATGAATTACACAGTATGTACTACGAATTACTCAATATCTACTATGAATTACTCAGTATCTACAATTAATTACTCAGTATCTACTACAAATTACTCAGTGTCTACTACGAATTACTCAGTATCTACTATCAGTTACTCGGTATCTACTATGAATTACACAGTATG
>JBBPDC010191236.1:0-14933 GCA_037974485.1 Hemigrammopetersius urotaenia
TGTGTGTGTGTGTGTGTGTGTGTGTGTGTGTGTGTGTGTGTGTGTGTGTGTGTGTGTGTGAGAGAGAGAGAGAGAATCTGGCTAACACTAATGTGTTTGTTAACTCAGTCTGTTCTACAACTCCTTCCTGTTTACCCAACAAACAGTACACACAGGCTCATTGTGTGTCTGTGTGAGTGTGTGTAGTGTTCAACCCTGTTACCAAGGCGGCATTGAGACAAAGTAATTGGACGGTGTGAAACTATCCTTATGTTTATGAGCAATGACAAGCGTCACTTATAAACGTATCCAAGCACGGACACAGATTGTGTGTAAAGTCATCCAGAAGTGTTCACTGCATGGTAATTTGGTTGTTTGTGGTTAAAGAGCTGAAGTGAGAGCAGCATTCTGCACTGCCCACGTAATCTGCACCTTTATAGGAGCCCATTATTTGGCATACATTTTGTAGCTTAGCAGTTGAATGGTGAGCAGCATTTGGCATGTATTTCAAGAGCTCCTTTGTTCTCTGCTGTCTTTCAGGGTGTCAGCAACTACATGTGAATGGAAGACTGAGCTTCAAGAGGGAATGAGTCATTTCATACCGAATCACCTAAGGCCTGTCCAGACTATTTCCATCAAGATCTTTTTTCAATATCAGTTCATTAATATAGCCATTCATAATTTCATTTCAGAGCTGTGCTAACTAGTTTTTAGTTATCATGTACTGTGTTTGCCCCATTAGGTTCTAAATTGCATGTAAATATTGATTTAAACTGAAATATTAACCTTGTATAATATTAATGCTAGTTTAAATCAGGTTAAATCGCTTTGCATCAGTGGTTTCGGGTTAATAAACTGATAGATTAATATATTAGATTGTATGTCATTGTTATTTTTTCAATGCCAATTTGTTTTATTCCAAATTGTTTCATAATTACATATTTTTTTTATATTTTTCAAATGTGAATGAATTGAGTAATAAGCACAATATAGTCAAATAGTAAAGCTATAAATACAAACACACTGGAAACTTTGCAAGGTTGCAAGGGTTAACGTGATTTTGTGTAATCAGTGATGTACTTAGACAGGTTCTGTGGGTGTAGCTCGAAAGGGAAAGAAATACATCTAGAGGGTAGATAACGTGATCTGATACAGAATGTAAGCTTAACTCATTATTTAACCAGTGTAATTCATTATGTAATTTTTATGAACCGTGTCTTCTACAATAGCAAAACTTGAGACTCAGAATAATGTAGCACCCATGTATGCAAATGTTTAGCAACTGAGGGAATGTCTGATTGAAGTGGAACCAAGTGTAAGACTCCGAATCAGTTAGACTGTAGCTCATCTGTTGATGTACTGTATGTGTTAGTCGTCCTACTGACCAGTGCTGCTGGTGACCTGCAAAACTACAAATCCACCAGTATTCTTTCATTTAACAGCCTATTATGAATTGGATTAGGCATGGTTAATAGTGAAGCTCTCTGCACAGCCATGTCTCTTTAATGTCAGTGTCATTGTTGTGCTGAGAGTGGTCCATCATCCAAATAACAAATGGCCTTGTGGTGAGAAACTGACTAATGATGAGTACAGGGTATGTGTTTCCAATAAAGTGGCCATTAGTTGAAATACAAAAGCAGGCAATTGGCAGTGAATGTGTACAGGGGGAAACTTCATATATCAGGAAAAGAGAAGGGTTACCAAATCGAACAAAAGTCGATTAGATCCCGAGAGTTTGATCAGTCTCCACATTGTTTCTCCAACCATCTCGCGAAACCACTTTCAACCCTGGACCAGCTTTTCACTCACTTCAGGTTCATAGTTTACCAGCTGGTATTTTGCTTGTCAGTTTATAAAATTGCACCAATTAACTCCAGTTGTACCAGTTTAACATTTTCGTGCACGTCCTTGATAAAGGCAGCCAACTGGATGTTTCAGTCCTCTTTACACTATCATTTCTGTAATCAGTTCCAAATAAAAAGTTTCAAGCTATTTTAAAGCTATGAAACATTTTACTGCACTATCGGAAATGAACAATATTAATGTGCTAGTTGTTTGCTTTCTGACATTTATTATTGATGTGTTCGTTCTGAATGAGAAATGTCCGTGGGCAAATTTAGGCTCATCTGTGTGCCTGCGATGCCACCGTGTGGATTCACGAAGCCATGACTAGTGATCTGGAACATGAACTGAAATCGCGTCTTCGTTGTGATAGGATGTCTGCAAACCTAGAGAACCTACCACATTTTTATGCTGATTTTCTGTCTGCTGACTGCATATCAAGGTTTAGACCACAACCTCCTATCTACATAACCCTTACTTAGCAAGGAAAGAGGGGACAGTTCTGACCAATGACAGAGATGTTGTGGGTTAGAACTGTGAAATAATTAGCAACAAACATTTCCAGTACATGGATCTCCCCTCATCATTCTTGCCTGGACTACTGGTCCATGGCTCAAATGACCTTTATATAAATACAACAACAGCAACAACAAGAAACAGTAACATATAATTTGGATAGTTAATTTGCATAGATGTTTTTTTACAGAATTGACCTATGCTAGATTAGAACAGAACTTTAATACATAGAAATGTAAGCAATTCATGATATTTTGCTGCTATTCTCTCATAATAAACATAACTATAAATAACACTAATCATTTTGGACAGCTGGTTTATGTTCAGTATTTGTTTTAGGATAAGCACTTTTAGAATTAGACAAAAATATCTTACAGTCCATGGATCTTTTGTCATTGCTGAAACCTTCATATTGTTTGGGTCTATGCCCAATGTATAAAAATGTAGGATGTGTACAACAAGCTGACTGGGATCAGATTCTGCAGGCAAAGCCACCAGCTTGGTCCTATGTGCCACCAGTCAGAAACTCTGATTAACAATATGACCGTGGTCATGCACTCCCTGTATACCATAGTCAACCATAGGCGGAGAGGTGATCACAAAGGAGGAGCTTGAGATGGCACTGGCTGCCACCTAATGTGGCTTATAGGGTGTGGCGATTGATAGCAGCAAGGCGATGGCTGCTGCTATCGTTGGGAAGTGTAACTTGTGACTGGGCTTATCAGGCCTCAAGGCACAGGATAAATGCTTGCCACTGGATGCTGCAATATGTGACAAAGCGGTTTTCAATGCAGAGGAGCTGGAGGCCATGAATCAGTCAGCAAAGGAGATAACTGCTTGGCTGGCAAAGGCCCTCCTCACACTCCACACCCACAAACAGGCAGTCGTCTGCGAGAAACTTCTGCAGCCAGAACGAGGGGAATGGTGGCCACCCCCAAGCCTAGAACTCACGCCGAGGGCTTGGTCATGAGCCAGGACTAGGAAAGAAGACCACAAGCTCACAGAGCCAAGTCAAGCCACGGGACACCAGCTGGTACTTAATAACCAGCCCTAGTGAGGCACAAGGTAGTGGAAGCACACAGAGGCTTTTAGCATGCTTTGACTGGCAAGCTCATGTTCAGATGGGCAATTGGTTCACCTCCATTGACCTCACAGATGCATACTTTGTGTCCATTTTAATGTGGTACAAGAAATCTACCTTTCGGGGTTGAGATTACAAGTATACAAGACTGTGCTGCTTCTGGACACACATTTTACAAAATGTGTGGAAGTGGCACTCGGGCATAGGCTGCAGTGCAGACTCTGGAGGCGATGTGATAAATCAGTAAAGTGGGGTTTGCCATAAACCTCAAAAAGAGTTACCTCAGCAATACATCACTATCCTGGAAATACAGCTGGATTCACAGGTGATGACAGCCTGCCTATTAGTGGTCCTATCTGTGATGCGCTGTGTTCTGTACATGAGGACAGTTACAGCTGGTATGATCATGACTATGCTAGGCTGCATGCCAGCAGCGCATACAGCTCATGGTGCAGCTGGGCTGAGAGCACATGACATGACTACAATGACGGTTTGCCAGCTTAAAGATAAATCTGGTGACACATACTGCCATTGCCTCAAAAGACATGACAGCATGTGGAATACTGAAATTGTCAGGGTTTGAAGTTGGACAGGGTCTTCCTGTACATTCAGGTGTTCACGGATGCCTCAGACTAGGCAGGACTGTCCACCTCTGTGGGTGGATGCATTGAGCCAACCCTCATGACTGAAGGGCCACTTATATTCTTTTCCACCAACAGAGTGGCTAATGCAGCTCCTACAGCAGGTCAGGCTGAGGGGCTTAGAGATTACTGTATTAGCCCTGGGCCAGCACAGTGCCAGGTGGTACCTAGACCTGAGAGAGATATTGGTGGCAGTTCCGTAGCTGAACTCTCGTTAAACCCGGGGAGAGGCAGAATGGGGTGTTGACATCATGCCTGCTCCTTGGCAGGCACCTGATGATATAGCACTTGAGTGGGACAGTCTAGCCCACTTAAGGTTCTCTGATGCTGTGATTCAGACATTACAGAGTGCAAGAGCAACTGCCACTAAATGGACTGTGGCATTTAGTGAAATGTGAAGGTGTAATATGGGTTAAACAGTCTACTATTTGCCCCTATTTGCCCCTAATAGCACCTATTTGCCAACTGTATATTCATTTTTGGCAACAAACTTTAGACATTTGACCTCATAACTATGGCTGCTCTACATATATATATATATATATATATATATATATATATAATGTGTGTATGTGTGTGTGTTCAGTTATGTAGAAAAATTAGGACACCCTGTTAAATATTCAATTCTTTAATAAGGAATATTTATTTACCTCTAAACTACATACATTAAGATTGTTTTACTCGATAAAACAAATATCAACAAAAAATCGTATTCTGAGGAAAAAGGGCACCCAACCCTCTAATAGCTAGTGTTACCCTCTTTAGCTGTAATACCTGCAGTGAGATGCTGCTGATAACCATCTACCAGTCTCTGACATTGGTCTAAGCAATCTTTGCCCCACTCCTACATGCAGAATTCTTTCAGGTGTGAGATGTTTGAGGGGTTTCTTGCATGTACAGTCAGTTTCAACTCACCCCACAGCATTTCAATGGGATTACAATTTTTACATTTACGCCATTTGGCAGATGCTCTTATCGACGTACATCAAATAGTCCACGTCTGTCCTTTATACCTGTAAAGCTAAACTTGTATCAACATCTGCTATTCAACCAAGTTAATCCCAGCTAAGATACACACCTAAACAACTCCTGTCAAAGAAAAGTCAGAGATTAAGGCAAAAGTAAGGAATGCTGAGTGAGAGTATGTGTCCAAAAGGTTTTTTTATGAAAGAAATCTAGGAAAGAAGAAAAGAATAAGCAATAACAAGAGGCTCCTTAAAGAAGTGCTCCTTGAAGAGGTGGGTCTTCAAACGATGCTTGAAGACAGCAAAAGACTCTGCAGATCTAATCAGAAGATGAAGTTCCACCACGGGGGGCCAAGACTAAGAAGAGTCTTGACGCATGTCTTTTGAGCAACTGAGGGTCCAGATAAGCAGTGCTTGATGCCCTGAGAAGACAAGAAGTGACAGGCTGCTTTTGGGCTCCTGGATTCTACATTTCTTAGTCAGTCGTTGGTGATGTTTTGCTTCATTGTCATGTTGCAGCGTCCAGTTCCGCTTCAGCTTAATTTTCGTACAGATGGTCTCATGTGTTCCTAAAGCACCCACTGATACACAGTAGAATTCATGGTAGATTCTATGATGGTGAGCTGGCCAGGTCCTACTGCAGAACAGCATCCTCAAACCATGACACTTCCACCACCATGCTTCACAGTAGGTATGAGGTTCTTTTTCTGGAATGCTGTATTTATTTGGTTCAAGCCAAACGTGTCTGGTGTCCAAATAATTTAGGACTCATCAGTCCAAATAATAATTTGGCCAGACCTCGGCATGTTGGCAGCCGTTTTGAAAGTCCTCCACTTCTAGACTTTTTATCTGGACAGTGGAATAGCTGATTTCAAATTCTTTTGAGATGATTTTAAATCGCTTACCAGACTCTAAAGCTGGTACAGTCTTCTTTCTGAAGACCTCAAACAGCTCTTTCGATCTCACCATGGTGTTCACTCTCACTTCAACTGTCTGGAGTACACTAAACTAAATGTCTATGGTTTAAATAGGGCAAGCCTCCTTCAAAATGCTGAGTAATGATGTTCTAATCATGTGCATCTGATGTGATGTGGAAGTGTCCTGAAATATTCCGAATCAGAATCACAATTTTTGTAGAATTACATTTTACAGAATGAAAAGTATGTTCTTCAGTTTTAATTGTTTAATTATATTACATTAATCTCCCGTTATTGTTACAATGGAATATCCATATGTCCAAGAATGTGACCAAAACACACAGGCTTTCTTGGGTGTTCTACTTTTTTCATATAACCATTAGGAATTCATACAGCAATGCAGCATGTGAGGTACAGAGGTGTATGATTTGACGGCTAATGTCTTAACATATGTTGTGGATGTTTCTACTATGTAAGTTGTGAAATTAACAGCTCTGACTAATTAGTAAAAAAAAAAGAAGCTCAGAAGCTTTTAGGGCTTTGAATATTTTCATAATGAAGCTCAGAGACATGGATGAAAGTGTAAGAAAGAAAGTGAGAAAACTGTACGACAGGAACAAAGTCATGTAATGCAGCACATATTAATACTATACTTCTGTAGCCCACTTAGCCTTGCTCAGAGATTTAATTCTACATTGTGTGCTTAAGTACATGTCTGAGATGCAACATGGACGACATAAAATGATGTCACCATACCAGCTAGCTCTTCACTGAGAATATACTGCAAAAGAATCCACTTGACAAACAGATCAATCAAAATCAAGGAACGTGGATAGGAAAGGAAGTTGTATTCAGATGCAGCTGACCAGTTTAATGGGCTATTACCTGAGAGTGGCAAAATTCTGCCAATAATGTGAGTCAAATTCTCACTCTTTAGGGCAAAGCTAATACTGATTGAAGAGGGTGAAAATGCAAGAACAATGCTTTCCACATAGGAAAGCAAAAGGAAATTCTTGCAATACATGCACAAATCAGGCAGCGACACTGAAGACCAATCAGGTGGATGTTACTCTATTGTAACTTTCACATGGAACTGTGCAAATCAGAGATTAAGGTCCATTTTGTGTGTGTATCTCCCGGTGCTATCAGATCAGCAAATATTACTATACCCAATAACTGAAATGGAAATTGGCAATGTTAATAAAAGCCTACCATCTGGCCCAGATGGCCGGATGGTGCCATGCCAAGGAACTTAAACCAGTGTTGTTTTCTTATGTAAGAGTTATATTAGTAATTAGAAAAAAATCTTTTATATATCTGATTAAGTCTGATCTAAATTTCTAAAACAAAATCAGTGTGTTGCACAGTGTCGCAATGATTGATATCTCAAGAGATGGAAATGAATGGAAATGAATCTCACACATATGGACAACTTGATGGATAGTCTCAGTTGTCATTTGAGATTGTTTGTAAGTGGCATTTGTGAATGAAACTCTGTATTGTAGTGCTTTACAAATGTTTTTCTTGCCCATGTGGTTCTATAAACCATTGATAAATGACTGTTCTTGATGCAGTGGTGTCTGAGGGATCGAAGATAATAGATGTTTATGCACTGGAACTCACGCTACACACGTTACACACTATAGAGAGATAGATATTCATTCTTCATTTGAAAACATTGTTTTTAAATATTTCATTTGTTGACAAACTGGAGATCCTCTGCCCACCTTTGCCCCTTTGGGACTTTAATGGATACTGTTTTGGGGACAAATCATGATCACCTGCTTGAAATTACACATTTATTATTATTATTATTTATTTATTTATTTATTTATTTATTTATTTTTACCTCTTTTACAAAATTGCCCCCATCCCAACCTGGAATGTGTTGCAGGCCTGAAATGCAGGAACAAGGAGAATGTTTGGATGTGCCCCGGAGAAACAACCGTCTGTAAGTTATTTTATAGTTAACTGAATATTACTGTTAAAAATCATATGGAGCTACTACATGTTTTAAAAATACACTCATGTTTTATGGAACGGTCTCCATGACATATCTCTCCCCTTAACCAGACACCACTTTCCCCCAATTGAGGCCTAATGACCCCATGTCCCAAAATGTAACCTAAGTAGGAGGCTTCTTTTCTGGCCAAAGTGCATTTTGTTGGATGAACAGTAAGCCCTGCTTCTTTTATTTGGGCTAGCACCTAATGTTGCAAGTGCTCCCCCTAGTCCCCACTGTACACCACAATATCATTCACTGCACTTATCCAGAGCAACATACCTCAGTGCTCAAGTAACCGAAATACTGCACGTTCAGTGTCATCTGTCAAACAATACCTAACCAACACCTGCCAAGCAATATCTGAACACAGGTCATAGAAAAGTCAAGCGTTAGGACAAGAGTAAGGAAGGGTACGTTTTTTTTTATCATCCAAGTAGGCTGCTGCAAAGTCCTCCGTCCCCTGTCCATGCAGGGGCCCCTGAAATACTAAATAGGTTAACTTTAAATTGGAAATGACCAAAAGGTGTTCTAAAAGCAGCTCCCTGCTCTCCAGTGCTAGAGGCACCTGCCAATACCCTTTACACAAGTCCAATGTTGAGATGAACTTTACTTTGCCCAGATGCTCCACCAGCTCATCAATCATAGGCATAGGGTAGGGGTCAAATTTGGACATGGTGTTTACCCTCCTCAAATCAAGACAAAACCGAAGGCTTCCATCCTTCTTGGGCACCAAAGGACTAGACTGCTCCATTCACTGGATGATGGCTCAATTGCCCCCATCTGCAACAAGATCTACCTTCTTTAACAGGCACTCAGGACGTTTATAAACGTTACATTAAGTTCACATGGAAAACCTGGTGTTGCTTACCTCGATCTGGTATTTCCACTTCTTAAAGTCACTGGCCCCATTTTCATTCTCACACTATATGGCCCCTGCAACTGAGCAAGCAGCTTGTTCACTGAGCTGGGAAGCAACAACAAAACTTTCTCATCCCCTGCTGGCTTCTAGCTGACTGGTCATACCACTGTTTCTGTTTGCCTTGAGCTGCACGGAGGCTTTTCCTGGCCAGGGCTGTAGTTTCTGCCGGCCTCTCCCGCATCATAAAACAAATTATTCTGTATTTCAAACCCCTCACCACCTAAAATTCGTACAGATTTTTTTCTCCTCTACTTCTTTAAAAAATGCTGCTAGAGAGGAATCTGCTCTTTGACTTGCTGCTAAATCACAGACAAACTGTATTTCTCCCACCTCTAGATCTGGGGAACCCAGTGACTGAGGCTGCAATACCCCCTTCTACAGCCTCCCCTCGCCTCTCATACTGCTCTACTTCTAGCTCAGCTTCTCTAAATGGAACGAGCTCCCTGTACTTAGCTTCTGGGTCCACAGTGTCAGGACATGAGAGCTGCCGACTCTGCTCTAACTTTCTAGTTGTAGCCCGAGTGACCACCCGGCAAAGCAATGAATTATGCACTAAGTCAGCTAGAATGGGTAGGTCTTGGCCAAGGAGTACAGGAAAGGGAAGCTCAGGAGCAACAACCGACAGTTTGAAGGACGTCTAACAACCAGTGTCTATTAGTGCCGTACTGGATGCCCATTTAACTCGACCTCCATAACAGGCTCTCTATGGTGAAGGCCAGAGGACGGGACATGTAACACAAACTGACGTCTCTAGGTTTCCTATTAGGACAAGCAGGGCTTTTATGACCTTGTGCACCACAATTATAACAAGTAAGGGCCCCTTTTCACACCACCTCTGTTGCTTTGCGTGTTTCTGATACCTGTGTGAATGCTCTACCTGGTGTTTGTGTAAAAGAAAACCTCTCATGCTATGTGGCGCAACCGAACCAGCCATCAAACTTACCCCGGCCGATCTTCTCCAGTGTTCCTGCACAGCGTTATGCTCTTGGCACTGAAACAAAAATGTCCACCAGATTTGCTGCTTCCATGGCTGTTTTGGGATTACGTTCCTTCACCCACATCCTCATGTCCTGGTACAGCACACGCAAATACTGCTCTAAAATCACTGTTTCCATCAGCTGCTCCTTGGTACTGCCTTCATACTGTACCTATCTGCAAAACAAATGAACATACAGCTCCTGTGGAGTTTCATCTGCACTTGGTTCCAAGGAGCGGAACTGCATTCGGTAGGTCTCACGTGAAATGTCCGTAACGTCCGTAATGTTTTCGGAACACGGTCTCTGTGGCAGTAGTTTTAGATGAAGAGTGCTTTCCAGGGAGCTATGCAAAAATTTCAAAATTTGAAGAGATGCTACTGGACATCTCTGCTAGGCTAAACTAAAAGAGAACCCACGCTGCTAGAAATGTCAAACGTATGGGACAATCAGGCATTCTTTCTGGTGCAGGCAGTAGCGCAGTTTCTGATAATAAAAACACGTATTTGTAATTTTATTAATTGCCTTAGGACCAGTTGGTTAAGAACCAGTGACACTACAGTTGCATTTTACTGTAATTCTCCTGTGTGTAGCTTATACGTTTATTTACTAACTTGTTTGCCCCCATTTACAAGATTTTATTTTTATGATTGTTAATTACCCTGCTTCCCCCATTTGTCTGTTTACCTCCTGACTAATCACAAAGTAAAAATCACAATTTTAAGAAAATCCATTTAATTAATACCATAAATAATTAACTTAAAATCCAGAATGCCTTGTATTTCAGATATCAAATATTGGGGCAGAGCTCAGTTGAGGCAAACTGAATGTTATTGTGAATAGACAATTACTATGTATTGTTTATTGCCTAATGTCACTGCTCTCAAAAAATGACACATTATTGCACGTAAAATTAATGGTGTATGTAAAAATAAGTGCCAGTATGACTACAATGTGATTTTAGTCTTTTGAATTATACATTCATTTTAACGATGTATAAAATGCCTAGGAGTATATATAGTCATATAATGCATGAAAAAATGCCCCTCAACCCCTTACCTGAATAATGAACCTGAGCAACGACGTACACAAAGACGCAAACATACTCACACAAAAATAAAGAGCGAGTTGCAGGGTTACTAAAACATATTTCCAGTGTTTAATATATATTTATATATTTATATTTATGTACACATTTCCAAAGCACTTTCTTATTGAAATGAAGGACAAATTCTCAGAAAAAGAAAGAAAATAAAGGAATAAAACCTAAAAAATCTATCAGTTCCTCCCATGGCTAACCTGATTAACTGAACATACCCACACATGCTTGTGCACAACCTGGACTACTCAGTATTTTGTCAACATAATCCAGTGTTACTCTGCATCAACTGATTTAGTTTCATTTCTCTTTTAACAGTACTGATTAGGACAGTCAGTGGCATCACTCCATCAACTAGCAGCACGACAATGGCTTGTGTCAATCAGCATCCAGCATGACTACAGGTTCTTTTAGCATCTCTGCATCCCTTTGCATCCTCCAAGTTTTCTCGAAGAGTTCATGGATGAGTGCAAATGTAGAACATGGACGAGGGTCAGTGTGATAGAAAACAATTTGCAGATTCTCTTGAGGAAAAGAACACTAAAGTAATTCATTTAAATGTTACAGCTGGTGCCTGATGACGATGGAGGCATGGAGCAGTAATGACATCGTTCAGTAGCAGCTATAAAAACTTCACTCTAGAACCGACCCCAGTGCTGACAACATCCTGCTAAAAGTATGTTTAGGCAACAGTTCTGCAAAATTTTATTCCAAATGTAGTTGTTCAGCAAGTATGCTTATGCTTCTTTAGTTTTGCACTTAACAAAAATAATGAAAGGCTATATAGTGCAATCAAATTTTCAGTTCATTAGTGCAACAGTGATTTTTTTTATTTAAAACACCAGTGATAGTCAAAAGATGGGCCTGAGGGAGAGGGAAAGAACATCGTTTTATTCCCATTGCAAAAACCAAAGAAAATAAAAAAGCAACAACAAAAAAAAAACATCAGCTGGTTTTAAAATGTTGCAGCATCTTTGGTCTGCAAATGACTTTAACTTCAAAGGCTCAAATGGCCCAGGATAACCAAGCAAAAGTGTGCACTTTTGCCCATTTAGTCATCAAAGATAAAACATAAATGTTCCATAGACATTACTGTATGTGTGCAGGAACAAGACATGTATGCTTTAGCCTAGGATGCTTTAGTTTTACGTTTGCTGATTGATATCTTGCCATTTATACTGTTCCGATTATGCCATTGTGTCTGATTTTAGCCTGATGACACTGTAGGACATTATTTTAAATTTGGGAAATATATTGGCCCATGCACTTTTTCGTAGGCCAACCCAAACATGTATTATTGCCTATGCCACTACTCTAATAACTATTGCTGTCTTGAAATGAAATGAGCTGTGCTTGTGTCTATATAGATATCAGTATGTCCAACAGCGTCAGAAAATCACAGAAGTCCATTTGAGATTACTTAAAACAGTTAAGTGTGAGTGAGTACAGTTTTCACAGTACTAACTGAAGTATCCTTCCATTACTTGTTAGCTACAATAGCCGTATTAGTCCAAAACTAAAGGAGCAACTTTCAGACACAAAACATGTCCTTGCTGAATGACTACATTTGAAAAAAATTTTTTTTTTTTTACACCAGCCCTGATCATGCATCAGCTGATCCACCTTCATGAGGCCTATACCTGCTTGGTAGTAGGACAGGTGAAGTAGTCTGTGTGTGTAAGAAGCTGTTTTGATGTTCACAGGTCAAGGCCTCTCCCTCTCTGGGCATGCTCCAGTGTCCGTGTTACCATGGCAACATTGCACACGCGCCCAAGCACGTAAAGGCCCAGCAACAGTGATGATTGGTGGATCTGTTTCACTTTATTTTCCAGATGTGCTCTGTCCAGCTGCTCTGAGTCATTTGTGTTCACAATCCTTGAACTCTGACCCTCGGAGGAGTAGGGTCAGAGGATGCAGTAGCGCTACCTGACCTTCTGGAGTTCCTCACGGAGCCACGCAGGGAGAGGCTGCCCCAGCCTGTGGAGAAGCTTGGAGAGCTCAATATTATGATCCCTGTAGAAGCGAGAGAGAAATGCACGGGACTGCAGAGAGAGAGAGAGAGAGAGAGAGAGAGAGAGAGAGAGTGAATGAACATGGATCTAGTTTGTCATCGTGGCAGTTCTACAAAGAAATATTATTGCACTCTCAGCTGAGCTCTAAGACAGCCTACCAAACTCCCAGCTACACTCTTAAAAACACGGGTGACAGAAAAGGATTTTAGCCAGAAAAGTGCTTTTGAATTCAGAACGACTTTCCAAGGAATTTTGGAGAACAATATTTGTAAATGAGATGAGTGACTGAAGAAGCACAATGTACAGCGTTTAAAAAACAACAACACTGTACTGATCAAAATACTGCATTTATCCCTAACGTAGCCATTGTCAACGGCACGGAACGTTGTTTTGTCTCGTTTAGTTGTATTGTTGCTCTTGTGTTCTGTTCTGTTCACCAACCATGCAGTTAATTATATTTTAACCATGCAACCCTATTTATTTCTAAAGTATGCAGAGCATGCTTATTGTGGAACTGACTGTGCTGTGGTCAGAAACTGACGCTGATGAAAGGTTAAAGCATGGCTAACAAACTGTGCACCAACAGATAGACTACAGGAGAGGAGGAGAGAGAGCGTTGTGATAGAGTGGCCAGTTGGTGTACAGGAACTGGATGGTGTAATTTTGAAAGTCTGGCGTGTGTGTGTGTGTGTGTGTCTGTGTGTGTGTGTGTAGGATCTGCTTGTCTTGTGGGAATCTGAGACAGAAACAAATGAGGGAGGGAGATAAGCAGAAATGAAAAAAGAGAGCAAAATCAATAAAAATGAAAGAAAAATTGACAGATGGGCCTTACATCACTGTTTCTGCACATGCGCACACACAGACACACACACACACACACACAAATGGGTGAGGTAAGTTCTTTTTCAATGTTTGTTTTTTGGACACTTGCTAATTCAATGAGATTTCATGTACATACATACATTGAAACATCAGCCACTGAAGGATTAAGTGAATAAAATTAACTAAACAATGAACCAGCAACAGGGTCATGGGTGTCAAAGAGTCACTGATGCGCATGGGGAGCAAAGGCTAGCGTGTCTGGTTCAGTCCAACAGAGGAACTATGGCTGAAAACGTTCGCTCAAACGTCAGAACGGTTGTGAGCATCAGAACTGGGAAGATGGCCTGGTCTAATGAATCAGTCTAATAAAGGCAAGCCAGTGGAGGCAATGTGATGCTCTGTGGAAAACTTTGGGTTTTGGCATTCATGTCGATGTTACATGGACAAATAACTCCCATTCATGGCAACGGTATTCCCTAATGGCAGTGGGCTCTATTAGAAGAATAATGCACATGGCCACACTAATCAGGAATGGAGGAACAGGACAAAGAGTCATGTTGACTTTGATGTCAATCCAAGTGAGCATCTTTGGGATGTGCAAAACAAACTGGTCTGATCCATGGAGACTCTATCCCACAACCTACAGGACTTAAAGAATCTGTCCCTAACATCTTTGTGCAAATACCACAGCACAGCTTTGGAGGCACTGTGGAGTCCATGTCTCAACGGGTAAAACCTGTTTGGCAAAACAAGTGGGAACTACTCAAAAGCAGATGGTTTTAATGGTATGTATGCAAGTCCCAAATGAGACTAAGGAAAAGATGACATCAAACGCAGTGTTCCTGTATTCCTGACAGTATGTATTCATGTGTTGCTGTCATCAAATATGAAGTTGTACTTTTTTATGGTTTTATTTTTTAAACACCAGCTGCCCTTCACACTGTGACAACACTGGATGAAAGATTCCAAAATTACTTGGAAAGCAAAAGTAAAAGGAGAAGGAAAAAACACACGGCTTCTCTCAGGGGGCGTCAACTCGTGCCTCTGAAGTCTATATATATATATATATTAGTGGTGGGCCATTATGTGCTGCGTTAATGTGAGACTCTTATCGCGCGATAAAAAAAATATCGCCGTTAATCTATTCACAAAGTTGGGTTG
>JBBPDC010191246.1:0-14933 GCA_037974485.1 Hemigrammopetersius urotaenia
TGCTGTTTATTTAAAATAAACGAAAACAAACCAAGCCTCATTCTTTAGAACGTTTTGTTGCTTAACTTTGCTGTATCATGAACCACACCGAACCGTGACCCCAAAACTGAGGTACGCACCAAACCGTGACATCTGTGTACCGTTACACCCATAATGTATATATACATACATATACTGTGTATAACTATTTATATACTGTCTTCATAAAGGCCAGGCTTTACTCTCTCATATTTATATCAGCATTTTATTGCTCTGTACAAATGAATACCAATCTGAAATGATGCAAAATCATGAAGACATGGACATTCAGGTTCCTGAGCTGTCTGAACGTCCGCTGCGAGACAGAGGGAGGCTGAGTGAGTCCAGCTGCAGGAGATCAGGCACCAGAGCAGAGGCGTCCTCAGCCTTCCAGCCACACAGTCACAGAAATAAAGCACACAACACTCCTATATACAGACAAAAAACTCTGCTTACAAAAATAAGGACTTTCTCTTCATGCAGCTAGTCTAGAAAACATTCCAAAGTTCCCAGCAGAGCACCAGCTCTAAACCTTCTGTAGCCAAACTCAGTGGAGTTGTCTTTTCTGGACAAGCTTTCTGAGAAAAAAAAAAAAAACCCTAAAAAGCTTTAAAAATTTGAAACAATTGTCATTGCTACGTTTGGAAAAAAACACCAAAAGGTACCATCTGCAGTGCAGCATTGTGACCGGAGGGGAGAAGGTTGCCCTGCTTCAGGTATAAATATCAAATGTTGACATTAATTTGTCTGTAGTTCGTTCCTGATGCGTGTCCACATTCACAGTGTGTGGTTTTCATACAACCACACTCTCCTCTGTCCGAACCTCCTGCTCCTGCTGCGGTTCTTCTGTGACCTGCTCCAGGTGGACCTCCATCGTCTGCTCCTTTAGTCCCTCCTCCCCCACCTCTATCAGCACCGTCTCCTCGGACCCCTCCGCTGGCGCCTGCAGCACAGACTCCTCCTCCAGGACCACCGCCTCCTCCACAGTCACCACGTCCAATGGCTCCACAGTAACATGCTCCACCCTCATTCCGTCCTGCAGGATCACTTGCTCCTCATGCTCTTCCACCCGGGTCATGGCCAGAACGGCTGCGGGGTCGGCGATCACCACCTCCTCCTGCAGACAGGGACAGTTTATCCAGTAATTCTACCTTTATCTAATGTACTTGCACAGTACTGTGGATTCCAATAAATAACTGCAGTCCCAACAGACAGGATGTGAAATTGCTATTCCTCTGTCCTCAGGGCACCAGAGAGGGTAAACTATTGCTTAATAATATTGATCCCCAGCCACTGGTACACAATGATGACATCAAAAATGACCAAAAGACTCTTTAGAGGCTGGACCAGTCATCACAGTTCAGTACAGATTAAAGGAAAGCAAGAGTCTTTGACACTGCCACCTGCTGGAGTTTGCTGGTATTACCTGTTGCCTTCATTTTTATTAGGGGTGGTCATGTTTTCTGATTAACTTAAATAGATATTAAAATATAAAAAAATAATACTTTGTTACTATTGTTTCGAATTTAAACAATTTATTAAAATGAAAAGAAATAAGTACCATCACTCTTCACTACTGGACTAATATTCATATTAGTAGATTTAATACAGCTTGCCAGGGCAATGTTATTTTATATGTTATTTTTATATTTTAATTTTCTTTATATTTTAAATCTTCCTGCCTCTAAAGTAACTTTGATATTTTTTGATGACATCACCAGGCAGCAGGGCAAAAATTACCCAGTGCCATCACGTTCAGCTCGAGTTCAGAGACCCTAATACCCTGATGAGGAGTGATTTCATGCACACTGTTGGAACAGTTACTTGTTGGAATCTTTATTAGTCGAATAGTTCACAAAGAATAGTATTTGTGTTATTATCTCAAAGTGTCTATCCTTGCTAAAAAGGATCTTATTGCCAAAATGACAAAGATATTACCAGCAAATTCCAGTAGGTGGCAGAGTCATCCAGATTCTAAGGGAAGAGCAGACCATGTCTACAACTACAGGGGTATTTCTAAACTTTTTTTTTTTTTTTTAAATCACATCCACACAGGCACGTTTTCAAGCACGTAGTAACAAAAAAACACTGTCTAAAGCACGTCAAGGCCACTGTTCTGATCAGGTCTCGTCCAAAACTGCCGACAACGCTGGTGACAGGTGCTGGGCAGAGACTGTGCCTGTGTTCTTCATACTGGAGGCACAGTAACTCCGTGCAGGAGTATAAACTTACAAGGTCGAGAGCAGTAGTACTTCGTAAACTTCGAGCATTGTAGATGAAAACCCAATGTAAACACGGCACATACAGTGATGTCATATAAGTGGGGCACAGTATGGCGCGTAATGGTCCATTTTTCAAAAATCTATTTTTTTTCTTGTCCGCATGTTTAACACCGAAAATGGGTTTTCAAAAACCACTGTTTTCAGAAATACCCGTGTACATGTGGACATGGCCTCAGTCTGCTGTACGTACCTCACATCAAGGAGAACACCATTTATTTACAAATTCATTTTCCCTCTCAATTTCTTGATTAAGCAAACAAACATTGAGGCAAGTTTAGACATGCGTATATTTCCACAAGAACATTCGTTTGTACCTGGAAGCCATGCTGTTCCTTCAGGTGGGCCCCAAGGTCCCGTGGAGCCGTGAACCACTGATCACAGAAGGTGCAGTGATTGGGCTTCTCGCCTGTGTGGATCACCAGGTGGTCCTTAAACTGCTCCCAGCTGTTAAACACATCATTACAAACCTGGGAAAAGCAGGAGAGATTCATTCACATATCTGAGTATATATTAATGATAATACTAGTAACAAGAAACATCTCTTTTATTTGTTGGCTTATATTAAAATCATAAGATAATTAGTGATGGGTATCAGTAGTATCATACTGATATTGCGTATCGATACAGAGGCTGCTAATCGATACTGATACTGCTTTTCACTACTTATACAGCTAGAGCTTATCGATTCAGATACTGCTTACCAATACCGTTTACTGATATTGCTTATACTCATGATGCTCATCAATACGGATATTGCTTCTCGATATCAATACTGCTAATCGATACTAATGCTTATTGATACTGATACCGATTTACTGATTTTGCTTATTGACAATGACAGTTTATTGATACCGATACTGCTCATCAATTCTCTAATAGCTAGAGCTTATCGATCCAGATACTGCTTACTGATACCAATACTGTTGGTATCGGTATTCAGATACTCCAATCCAGATACTCCAATAGGGATACTGCTCATCAATACTACTGATACTGATAATGCTTATTGATACCGGTACTGTTTTTCCATATTGATACTTTTTCTGATCCCACTCACAGAAAATAAAGATGTCACATGAAAAGCTGCGTTATTTTATTGTGACTTTTTGGAGAATGTTCTTCTCAACAAATGTGTTGGTGATTGGTGATCTGAGTCACATAGGAAATCTGTGTAGTGATGCTCTTGGTGAAGTGTGATGATATAAACCCCACCTGACATTCATAGAGTTTCTTTCGTCCTTTTTTGGCTCCAGAGCCATTCTGGCAGGCCGACATGTGGCACTTCAGCGTGCTGTTCCTTGCAAAGCGTTCATGACAGTCCGGACACTCAAAGGGCTTCTCACCTACTCAAAAACAACACAGCAGAAAAAAACAAGATATTCACAACAAGGATCAACAGCTCCTCTCCACGACCCACCCACCACAGTCAGTCCAAAGAGAAAATGTAGCATCTCAGCTGATATCTCACACACACTGTGTTATTTAAGTGTTTTTCCCCCAATCTCCCCTAAATTCAGTGTTTAATGTGAACAGAGGCAATTCAGAGTGGGTTTGGTGAGAATCTCAGTGAGTCAGAACTGTTCACAGTAGAGGTGAATGGAACTACTGGATTGATCTACCAGAGTATGAAAGAAAGCAGAAAGTGCATTGAAAAGTCTGGGCATGTTGTGACACTCTTAAGTCGCTCATGCACAGTTGTGGCTCAGTGTCAGTCTAACATTCCAAGAGACTGGAGAGTCCTCTCAGCCGGCGTGCTGCTTCTTCACCACAATGCCCCAGTTAACATGTCAATCACAGGCTGCCACTGAAAAATATGGGTTCCAACAGCTGAACCATCCACCATACAGTCCTGACCTGGCTCACTTAGTCAAGGCAGCTGTAAAGTCATTACAGGAAAAGTGGATGAAGTGTATGGAGTCATCAGGGGACTATATTATAAAATAAAACAGAACATATTTGAAAATTTTTTCTTACTGAGGTAGATTAATTATCGAGCGCCCCTCGTATTTGTGCTGAAAATATGCGGTTCCACAATGAACCCTTTCACACTAACCCTAACTAACCGTTTACACTGAATTCTGGAACATTTTCCCCTTTAATTTCAAATGATATTTATTACATTGTTATAAGTTTGTTACGGCAGTCTGGTGGAGTTTTTTGTCGTGTATTGCAGGTAAACATCTGATTGACAGCAGCACCAGGAGATGTGGCAGTCGATGAAGCGAAGTAAAGGAACCAATCTCTCTCGCTCTCTCACACACACACACACACGCACACTCTACCTGTGTGTTTCCTCAGGTGCTCTTTGAAGTGTCCAAAGTGGTCAAACTGCTTGTTGCAGTACACACAGACATGCAGCTTCTTCTTCAGCCGGTGGGCCTGCTCCTCTGCGTCAAAGTGGTAGGTGTTGAGATGTTGTTTGAGTGCCCCCTCCCGGGCGTAAGGCCGCCCACAATGTTTACAAGTGAAGGGCTTGTCCTGGCCGGACGTATGTGTTTTCATGTGCTGCTTCAGGTGGTAGAAGAGCTTGAAGCAGCGGTCACATTTATCGCAGCGGAACATGTTGTCCAGCTGGGAGATCTGGACCTCCACCACCTCCATGCCCTCCAGGGTTTTGGTGGCCATCACCGCCTCCTCCTGCAGGACCACCGTCTCCTCTTCATCCTTCTTCACCACCTGCACTGTCCGCTCCCCGTGCTGGTACTTGCTGGTAATGTCAGCCAGCAGGGCCAGGGCGGAGTCGTCTGATGTTTCTGTGGCGCCACTGCAGGAAATAAAATATTTAATACATTATAATACTAGTTTTAGCACTGTACAATGTGATCCAGATTAGATAATAAAGATCATCATTTATAATAAACATTTATCAAACATACTTCAGTTTATGCTTTATATATGACCACGTTTGGACCTTTTACTATTTTGAATTTAAATATTTTACTCTTAGACAGTTTTATACTATGTCTACTTCTTTTATGACCTCAAGAAGAGATCAGGGGACACAAGAGTTTGTTGTGAAATTTAAAAGGTAAATCTCTTAAAATCTTTGTGTACTGACAAGTATTTTCAGGGTCAGTTTTGGTGCTTTACTTAAGTTTCTGTCCCATCACTGACAAGGTGTTATTTTTTAAGGAAATTTATCTTCAATTTTATGGTGGATCTGAAAATACAAAGCTTTCTAAATCATAACGTAAAAAACATTTTAATGAACCACCTGCATGTTTGGTTAAAAACCTTCAAATGTCATTCTTGAATTTATTGTGAGAACTAAAAAATCTGTTACAGGACAATGTAATAATAAAATACAATCTAACACTGTGTCTAATAGGCACTTTGCAGCCTGTCACAGTAAAACATTTGTTCCCATTTCTTTCATTTAATCTAATCAATATGCCAAAGATAAGAAAGTTTGCCAGAAATTAGTATTTTACACCAACAAAATGATTAAATAAACGAGGGAGGGTCAAGACTACTAGCATTCCATTCATAGATGAACAAGCTGCAGGGGATACTCTGACCAAGTTATCTTCATTGCTGCAAAGGTTAAAAGCCCAATACTGACTAATAATCGATATATTTTGTGGCCTTACTCTGTATTGGTCCGTCCAGCATCCACCACCTCCTCCACCCCGCCCTCCTGCACTTCGATGGCCTCGTCTCCCACCTCCACCTCGATCTCCACCGTCTCCGCCTCCGCAGATGGCAGCGTCTCTGTGATGACGTTGGAGGTCTCCGCGATTTTCCTTTTCTTCACTTTGCTCCTTTCGACCAGAACCTGAGACTGACTAAGCACAGTGACCCCGTTTATCCTGCACCAACAAACAGAACCAAGAGAACCAGATCAGTGCAATGCATACTTCAGCTTGCCAATAAATAAAGAATAAATAAATCTGTGACTTCAGGTAGACTGGAGATCGTGAAATCTGAGGTTGCATCATAAATTTGATTCAGAGTTAATAATTAAGTTTAAAACTACGCGGAACGCAGAACACACACACACACACACACACACACACACACACACACACACACACACACACACACACACACAGTTGAAGGAACTATTTACAGGGCAAGTGAACAAAACATTCAGTTCAGTTCAGTTCAGTTCAGTTGAGTTATAGAGTCTAACGTGCTGCAGCTCAGGCTTGACAGTGGACAGTCTGTGTCCCCTCACAGCAGAGACCCTGACCTGTTGTTCAGGGCTTTGATGGCCTCCTGCATCTGCAAATACTCGGCCGCCCTCCAGACGTCGTTCACCTGCTCCTCCCCGCTCACCGCCAGCGTGGCCGTGTAGGTGAACTCCATCAGCTGCCGGAACGCTGTGTTACTCACTCCTGATCCCGAAAAGGAGAACAAGAAGTTAGTATTATTAATTATAATAATATCACTATCAAATAATCATCATCAATCTTATGATCATTGTAGTCATCATTATGGTTATAAAAAATAATCATTATAATCACCATATTATTAAAGTAATGGTCATCACCATATTATTATTGTTATTATAATTATTATGATCACTTCCATTATTTTTTGTAATGAAGTTTTTAGTGAATCTCAGAAATCCATGCAAATGTTTCATTAAACTTTTCTTGTGTTGTCAGTGTGGCTAAACAAACACACTTAATAAATAAAGGCTTAATAAATAAATACAATAATATCAAAAATGAAATCAGCTAAATGTGATTTTGTCAGGTCTAATGTTGATAACAATTGCTAATTATGAACACACCACAGCACACAGTGTGAACAATGAAATTCTCAGGCCTGCAGTTTGACCACTGAGCCACATTACCTTCTATTTCCACTAGGGGCTCCTGAGTGAAGTCCTGGAAGAACTTGTGGAAGAACTGGCTGCAGGCTGCCAGCACCGCTTTGTGGGCTCTGAACTGATGACCTGAGGGAGTCGGGGGGACTTTAGGTCATTCAGCAACAATAATAAATATTTACAAACACATTCCAGAGAGACAGACTTCAAACCCAGGACAGGAAAAACACCTGGACAGATCGGAGATCCCTGGGCTAAATAAAACCCACCCATCCGAGAATTATTCATACTAAGACGATCAGGCTTGACAGCACATTCTGATTTGCACTGTTTGCTAAGTAATTCTCTCTCTCCTCTGCAACTGCTAGTGAGGTTCTACTTTAGAGTCCAGAATAGAAAACAAAGCACACAGAGAACTGTAATTATGTTCCACACGACAGACATTCTGCCTGACTGAAGAAGAGTGTGACAGCAGCACCACATTGCACCCCTTCATACTGATGTGATAAGCAGTTAGAACCTAACGTTTCTATCTGCTTATCAGCACTGCAGGTCAATGAAGATTCAGGATTACAGTTGATACGCCGACACCTTTACACTCAGAGAGATTAATATTTATACGTTTATACATCTGACAGACAATCAGTAACTAAACCCAACAGCTGACGCACCAACTGACAGACAGAGCGCTGTGCAGGACTCACACAACCAAGAAACGCCGTTTGACACTATAAAACAAATCGTAATTTACACGACCACCGAACCACCTGAGACGCATCAAAGCAATACCAGCAAATGACCCTGCAGAGCTGTTGTCTTGGGTACAAGCCTTTATAAATCGCCTTTATCAAGTACTTATTTCTCTCTCCGGCACTGTAACCATGGCAACCACAACTTGTGCTGTTGAACAAGTGACATGATCCTGTCGAACAAGTCACACGAGGCTAACATCTTTTTGAAAAAATATATATATTTACATCAAAGAGACGTCAGACAGTCGCTGTATGTATCACCAACAACGTGAAACTGCTGCTCTGCAGTCAGGCTGCACAACCACAGCGAATACAAGCACAATTCACAACGCAAAGTAACAGATTGTTTTTAGTGAGGAACGCCGGCACATGAGCAAAAAAACTCACAGCAATGAGTAGTACTGAAACTGAGCAAAAGCAGTTACATTTTGATGGAAAACAAGAATTCGATCTTTTACGTCTTACGATATGATGGATTCTGATTAATATGACAAAGGGAAAAAGAACTCCTGTCATGAATGATAGTTTGCATTATTACTATTACTGTAAAGAATTCAGCTGACTGGGTTTAGTGTGTGGATAGACCTACCGTCCACTATCAGGGTGATGTCTGTGAACTGGTTCAGCTGTCTCTGCTCGTTCAGCTTGTCCAGCATTACTTTGTAATGGGCCGGAAACTCATGCCCGAGGTCTCCAACATCTAAAACTTCGCACATGGTTCAGCCCTGTCGAGAGAAAGGCCATAATCAGACAACAGAAGGAAGCACCGTCATTTTAGACCATAACAGCTAGGTTAGATCACACAATGTGTGTGTGATCTGTAGACACCTCAGTTATTAACACAGGGATCTTCTGTATCGGACTCATGCAGGCCATGAGAATATAATGTGGATGATCATTAAAAAAAATAAAAAAATTACTGTGGTAAAAATAATCCTGGATAATACTGGAGGCACAAAGGCAACAATGAAACATTCTGAAAGGCTACTTCCAAACAAGGCCCATGAAGCAGCCTAACTTACAGAGAGCCTGAAGATGATGAGACAACACAGTAGTGTTGCTTTTGTCAACAAAAATAATGACTAAATATCGTTGTCAACGAACATTTATCACGACAAAAACAAGACGAGACGCGTCGTAAATGCTGGTCATGTGCCGATAACGAAGTAGATCATGTAGAGACTTAATGTGGTTTGCAAAATAAAAACTATGCTAGAATGTCTCTTCGTTTTCGTTGACTAAAACGAGATGAGAATTTCCTGTATGATAGGGAGGTGAGGAAAAAAAGTATTGGGACAACCTTAGCATTGAACAGTGTTACGTCCCAATACTTTTGTTCATCGAAAGGCACTGCGAATTATATCTGGAGTGGGAAAAAGTATTGGGACGCATGGCCAATATAGAGCCAGGGAGAGAGAAAACACACACACACACACACACACACACACACACACACACACACACACAATCTCTCTCACACAGCCTTTCCCATATTCATGCAAAAAGGTTGATTCTATATTGTTCTGATTTGGTTGTGTAGACTATATTTGTTCAGAAATTAAAAAAAAAAAGTTCAGGTAAGTTCAGGCCAACACACTGAGGGTTAAGACATTTATCAGTTTTACAGATGTGGATTTTATGGCAATAGACACACATTTTCATTTTATTTGCACTTTTTAGTGATGGGACATTATTTTATTTATTTATATTATTTAAATTTGTATGTGTGTACTTCTAAGTTCTAACATGTTTGGTTAGGAAAATAAATGTCAAATTCAAATCAGAGTGTCTTCTGTGTCTGGAATGGATGTACAGGATTCTAGAGTCTATAAGGTAACAATAATAAACTAATAAGATAACCTTGTTTGAATTGTGAAACAGGTTTAGAATATTAAGATTTTATCTATTCTCTTATAGTTAAACAGAATTGCATTAATAAAAAAAGAGACTAAAACAACTTTCATGGACTAAAACTAGACTGAAACTTGACTAGACTAAAGAGAGTATGGACGTGACTAAGGCTAATAAAAATTAGAGCTTGACCCAAAGACTAGACTAAAACTAAAATTAAGACAGGCCACCAAAAACAACACTACAACACTGTGACGTTAAAAGGGTCTGATCACACATTCTCCGCTCACACTGCCTGACAAAAGATCTAATCACACACACTAATTTTCATACACTACTATTTACACACACTGTCTAATAAAGAGTCTAATCACACACAACTCTTCACATACAATGCCTGATAAAAGGTCTAAATACACACACACTGTTTGATAAAGAGTCTGATCACACCAACGTTTGTTAATAAATGTAAAAGCGAGGCTGGTTAGACCTTGATCACACATAAAAACACAAAAACAAAAGGACAAAACTGAAAGTAGCTTCCTTCAATCTCAGTTCCACCTTAAACTCTGCAGTTTTTACGGCGCGAGTCCCGAGGAGCGGCCTCAGGTTCTGGTCTATCCGTGCTGCAGTGTTTAAGGTGGAACCGACAGTTAAGGAAAAGGATGCTAACTCCCGACTCGACACAGTAGGAAGCACAAATTCAGACTTTTGACGCAAACCTACAGATTTTATGAAAGCATAAGGCCACTGTGCAGGTGTTAAACATTGGCATGGTCATTTAGCAGAGCCGGGGCGCCACGAAAAACATTCTAAATGACGGAACACCGTCAAATAAAAAACTCTCCTCTGGCAAACGCTCGCCATTAGGGATATGACCATGGCGGTTACGTCATCAAACCGCGCATTAAAAAGCACAAATTGGACTTTTAAGCGATCGAAAGACGGGTCCGGGGGTTGGTCCCGGTGGCTGTAGTAGGTGCGGGATTACCTCGTCGTGTTTTCTGAAGCCAAACGGGGTTTATTTGTCCGCCTCTCCCGAACGCTCCGCTCTCCGTCCGTCCACGAAAAGGGCGGCCCAACGGACTACATTTCCCACAATCCACCGCGAGGGCTGAGGGCGGGGCCTGACGGTCCGAGGTTGCTCAGCAACAGTTAACCACACCGGTGGCAAAGGCTAGGCTAGCGTAAAAAGTCCAAGACACGAGATAAACAGTTTACAATATTAAATATATTATATGGTGACTAAACCTATATTTTTCCAAATTGGCGTTTAAATCCCCTTGAGTATTGCACTTTTAATAATTTCTTATTACCCAGAGCACTTTGTAATTTCATTTGTTTACTAAATAATTTAACTGTTAATTATTATAATTATATGTTAATTATTACTATTGCTGTTAAATATTAAATGCATTAAATAATTAATTGTATAATAGTTATTTCTTAATTTATTTTATGATACTAATTTCTTTATTTAATATACTTCATTTTCCCTGAAGCTTTATTTTGTTTCTGTTATTAAAGCTATGTTTCGTTTATAATAATTATTTTGCTTATTTAAATGATTCACTGTCCCTTTTAACAAAAGCCTTTTTGATTTCAGTGTTTTTACAGCATTACATCTTTTATAAAAATAAGTTTACCTAATTAAATTGTTTAATTATTTTTTTAATTTAAGCTGTTATTTTGTTTCTATGGTTTAAAGCTATATTTCTTTCAGAATAATTATTTTACTTCTTTAAATTGTTATAGTTAATTTTTTTCTGAAGCTTTTAATTTGTTTCCATGTTTTCGAAGCTATATCCTTTATAATAAACATTTTTACTTATTTTAACTTGTTTTGTCTTTTTTTTTTTTACAGGAGGTTAAATTTTATTTTTTTATATTTATGAAGCACTTTTGAAATTCATTTTACGTATACATTTAAATACATTTATTATTTTCATAATAATTATAAATATATTAAAACAAATATGTATTATGTACATTAATTATGTATTATGTTGAGAGGGAGGACCAACTGACTCATTCAAAGACACTGTTTATCAGACAGTGTGTGAACAGTAGAGTGTGATCAGACTCTTTTATCAGACAGTGTGTGAAATGTAGAGTGTGATCAGACCCTTTATCAGACAGTGTGTGTGAGGAGTAGAGTGTAATCAGACCCTTTATCAGTGTGTGTGAAGAGTAGAGTGTGTGATCAGACCCTTTATCAGTGTGTGTGAGGAGTAGAGTGTGTGATCAGACCTTTTATCAGACAGTGTGTGTGAAAAATAGTGTGATCAGACACTTTATCAGACTCTATAACTGTGACGGTGCTGTGGCTGTTAGAGAGAGAGTGTGTGTGTGTGTGTGTGTGTGTGTGTGTGTGTGTGTGTGTGTGTGAGCTGATTATCGGATGTTTTGGTGTAAATCTGCTGAGGCGTCAGATTTTTATGCCACACGCTGCACTGCTGTGTTTCCTGAGATGTTTAAAGCTGAAGATAGATGTTGCTTCCCAGTTCCTGTTGGAGGGTAAAAATACTTTAGCTCAGCGTCTCTGGTTGACCTGTGGGCGTCCTGGGACTTCTGAAATGTTTGCACTTGAGAAACTTCAAACTCACACACATGTTAAGACTCTTCATGCCTGTCAACAACATGCAACGAGGATTAGCCCCTCTCAACCCACAGCTCAAATCAGAGACACTGATCAATAAATTATCCCATACTTTATCATTACATTCACTCTTTTCATCAAATGAAAATCCAAATTTGTTTTTCTGTTTTGTAAAAAGAAAGAAGAAAGAGGTTCATACAAGGAAGGAAAAACAGTCAACCCTGCACAAACACTGTAGTCTACACTACACACCTACTGTAGTCTACATTAAACACACACTGTAGTCTACATTAAACACACACTGTAGTCTACATTAAACACACACTGTAGTCTACACTGAACACATACTGTCGTCTACACTAAATACATACTGTAGGCTACACTGAACACACACTGTAGGCTACACTGAACACACACTGTAGTCTACATTAAACACACACTGTTGTCTACACTGAACACATACTGTAGGCTACACTGAACACACACTGTAGGCTACACTACACATGTACTGTAGTCTACATTAAATACACACTGTTGTCTACACTGAACACATACTGTCATCTACACTAAATACATACTGTAGGCGACACTCAACACACACTGTAGTCTATATTAAACACACACTGTAGTCTAGACTAAACACACACTGTAGTCTACATTAAACACACACTGTAGTCTACACTAAACACACCCTGTAGTCTAGACTAAACACACACTGTGGTCTAGACTAAACACACACTGTAGTCTACATTAAACACACACTGTAGTCTAGACTAAACACACACTGTGGTCTACACAGCACACACATTTAAATTTACACTGTACGCACATTTTAGCTTACACTGCACACAACTTTTAAACCAACACTGGACTCACACTATGGACTACAGAGTTTATGGAGTTTATGTAAGGCTACAGCAGAGCGAGTTGTTAAACATTAGAGAGAATAGATCACCCGGAGCTGAGCAGACGTGACCCAATGAAGGTCAGGACGTCATTGTGATAAGATATAGATTTACTATCTCCTAGCTCAAACTTTCCAGCAGAGAGATTACAGAATAGTCAACTGTTGTAGATGAATGTTAAAGTCTTTATCTACAGGAAAGTGTCTGTAAAGAAGGCCATGTTTCATTCAATGCTTACAGAAGAGGTCAGAAGCACTGCTCCAAAGGTCACCTGGAACTCTTCCTGAACAGCCAAACTGCAGCTTCAGCACATCTGTGTGTCCAGTAATGGATTTTCACTTCTCAGAAACAATAATCACACAAAAACTGTGCTGTTAAAGCAGAACTCCACAATTTCTCCATCTACCCCCATAAATCACTGCTGGGTGGGTTTAGTGTTTATTGTAGAGATTTCTGCATATTTTTTTTACAGTGGAGGTGAATGGAACCATACATCCAACACAAAAACAGACATTTTATTCACTATCAACCGCAGTGAAGCATCTCTGAGTGTTGAAGTGTCTCTGAGTGTCTATATGGATGTTAATGATGGTGAAATAGTGGAGAATCTGAACTACAGCTCCTTTCTTTGCCTCAAGACAGCCTGCATGTGTCCCACCACCATGAACGGGTTTAGTTTAGGACTAAAAACTTTTTTCAAAACTATAGTAGAACAATATCTCAGGTGGTAGGCGGCACAACCAGAATCATTTGATGGAATAACTTTATGTGGGGGAACTATTGTCAGCAGAGGACTGGTTTCATTCACCTCCACTGTAAACATTTCAGATTTTGTGTGTGTGTGTGTGTGTGTGTGTGTGTGTGTGTTAATGATTTAGATTTTAAAATGTAAAGTTTAACTGTAGCTGTTATTGTTTCAGCTGGAACAGAAAAAGCTTCTCCACAGCAGGATAAGTGCTGACTCTGCACCAACACAAGCACACACACGCACAAACACACACACACACACACACACACACCCACACACACACACAAACACACACACACACACACACACACACACACACACAAAAGACTGCAAAAGGAATGCAGCAAGTTTAACCCTTCTGCTTCTGTAGACTTCTTGGTGAAATGCAGAAAAGTTTGGTATTAGTGATAATAATAGCAACGTTTTCTTGAATCTTTACATTAATAAATTAATGATAAATCATACAAATGTATAAATTATAATCTTTATAAAGTTTCCATTTATTAACAGTGGAAGGCCTTGGGATGAGTGTAGGATGTGGAAAAACACTGCATTAATCACTGTGGTGAAGGAACCCACTGAATCCACTGGAACCCACTGAAATCCACGGATCCCACTGGAACCGGCTGCAAGGTTTTTTTTCGCCTGATTCTGCAGTCTGCCCTTCAGTCTGAGAGCCTGAGAGGCACTTGTTTATGTAACCAGTGGGGGTTAAACTGGAGGTTTTGGGATGGAAGTGGGTGGAGCCTGCAGGGGAACTTTGTCCCAGAGAGCAGAGAAAAACAAGTGTGGTATAAATACCCCACACCCCACACACACCACACACAGGACAGACAGAACTGAGGACACAGCGCTAAACAGGTAGGACTTTATAGTGGTTTATAACTGTACTCTCAGGTTCAGAGAGTGACTGCAGTGTGTGCTTGAGTGTGTGTGTGTGTTTGTGTGTGTGTGTGTGTGTGTGTGTGTGTGTGTGTGTGTGTGTGTGTGTGTGTGTGTGTGTG
>JBBPDC010191262.1:0-14931 GCA_037974485.1 Hemigrammopetersius urotaenia
GTGTGTGTGTGTGTGTGTGTGTGTGTGTGTGTGTGTGTGTGTGTGTGTGTGTGTGTGTGTGAAAGAGAGAGAGAGAATTGTGCTGACAGCAGCATAGCAGCAGTGCCACACGCGCAAACACACACACTGAAAATAACAAATGAGTCTTGCTTGGATCTTCTCACACACAAATACACACACACACACACACTGTGCCGCACACCTTAACCCGGCTGTGTCGCTGCTGTTCCTGTGTTCTCTGCTCTGAGGGTCCGGCTCCCGTCGCGCCTCTGTTTGGTGTTCTGGTGTGAGGTTACTATAGGTCAGGCGTCTCCTGATGTGAGGTTACTGTAGGTCAGGGGTCTCCTGATGTGAGGTTACTGTAGGTCAGGGGGTCTCCTGATGTGAGGTTACTGTAGGTCAGGGGGTCTCCTGATGTGAGGTTACTGTAGGTCAAGGGGTCTCCTGATGTGAGGTTACTGTAGGTCAGGGGGTCTCCTGATGTGAGGTTACTGTAGTTCAGGGATCTCCTGATGTGAGGTTACTGTAGGTCAGGGGTCTCCTGATGTGAGGTTACTGAAGGTCAGGGGTCTCCTGATGTGAGGTTACTGTAGGTCAGGGGTCTTCTGATGTGAGGTTACTGAAGGTCAGGGGTCTCCTGATGTGAGGTTACTGTTCAGACCCCTCGTCACAAGAGCTCCAACATTAACCTAATGCTTACATAATATTAGAAATCAGACACGAGAGTGTGTGTGTTTGTGTGTGGGTCAATATGTGTGTGTTTGGGTCTGTTTGTGTGTGTGTATGTGTCTGGTGTGTGTGTGTGTGTGGGGGGGGGTGTAAGATGCAGTTCTGGCAGTGGTGATTGAACAGAACTGAGGACGGATGGAGCGGTCACAGCTGTGTGTATGTGGTGTTTATATGAGTCCATGAGTGTGTCCGAAATTGCGCACTAGCGCCAGTGCACTGAGATTTAGTGCGTAGTGCGCACTGCTGTGGGTCAGCGCTGTCCTAAACGGAACACCAACGTTTTGCACTTAGCGGAAGTGACGGACTAACATTTGCTTGCGATTCTCCAGCCGCCAGAATATCTACCAGTTTTACCGCAGTGTACATCAGTAAAATAACTTTATTAACGTTACTTACATTTATACCAACTAGCTGCCTCCGCTTGGGCTTGTATTTCACTGTTTGCCGCCGTTATTCAAAAACATGTTGAAAGCCCTCCGGACACACTCTAAGTATCACTGTGTGTGTGTGTGAAAGTGAACACTATAAAACTATACGGGTCCCCAGACTTGCCCGTGGTGCATTGTGGTCCGGAAGCCGCTCCATGGTGAGCTGTCCGGAGCTGCGGCCCCTCGGACTCGGCAGCCATCTCCATGGAGACCCCGGCCGGGCAGAGCTGCTGGGGTCCTGAGTGACACGGAGAAAAGCGACACACAGTTCCTCAGTTTCCTGAACATCAGTGTTTCATACAGCAGCTCACAGCTGAGCACAAAGACCTTAAATCGACTGGTCCTGCTCTAATCACCTCTCTTTCTCTCTCTCTCTCTCTCTCTCTTTCTCTCTGTCTCTTTCTCTCTCTCTCTGTCTCTCTGTCTCTCTCTCCTCACTCTCCCTCTCTCTCTCTGTCTCTTTCTCTCTCTGTCTCTCTCTCCTCACTCTCCCTCTCTCTCTGTCTGTCTCTCTCTCTCTCTTTCTCCCTCTGTCTCTCTCTTCACTCCCCTCTCTCTCTCTCTCTCTTTCTCTCTGTCTCTCTCTCTCACTCTCCTCCTCTCTCTCTCTCTCTCTGTTTACTTCATCTGTCCCTCGCTGCCCAAGAGCATGTGAAAGTCATCAGGCAGAGAATAAAAAACAAGGGACATTTTTCGTTCTGCAGCTGCAATTTTCTCATATTCTTGATTTGTTTACAGCTGAACAGAGCTGGGAGCCCCTGCAGCCATCTGAGTCCAAGACTCAGGGTGGTCCTCCCTCTCCCCATCACTCAGTATAACTGTCCTCTCTCTCTCTGGGTGGGTAGGGTGGTCCTCCCTCTTCCCCATCACTCAGTATAACTTTTCCCCTCTCTCTCTCTCTCTCAGGGTGGGTCGGGTGTTCCTTCTAATTTCATCAGTGAAATTCGGGAATAATCCGGTATGAACCTGCTGGGTTTCATGTACAGGTGGTTTGACCTGCAGGTCGCTGCTGTCCTGTGACTTTTGAGATGATGTGCTGAAGCTTCATGCAACATAAAAAAAGCTCCTGCCCATCTCCTCACAGTGTGATCAGTGTCATGTGATCAGGGGAGTTCTAGCTAGTGAGTGGAACTGAATTTGGCTCAATTGGGCAGGAAACGTCCAAAAAAATACTGTAATGTGAGTTAGAACCCTGTTCTGAGTGTATCAGGCTGTTCGTTTCTGAATAAGGAGAGCGGATCCCTGCTGTAAACACAACATTTCATCGAACGCCTCATGACCCCGAGTCCGTGGTCCATCATTGCAGCGTGTCCAGGACTCATTACTTCATCGGTTTGTGGAGGCGTCCAGCAGATTTCCCTGGAGATCAAGCTTTCAAATCAACTCTCTTCAGTTTCCTGCCAGCTTTTTGCAGCCTGTGTGTGTGTGTGTGTGTGTGTGTGTGTTGGGTGGTGGGGGTGACCTACTGCTCTGGGTTGTGCTTTAACTCGTTGCCATGGTAACGGCTATTCACCAGCCATGGGACGGACGGCCCTTGCCAGGCGAAAGCAGGGTGTGAGGGGTCCGAGCAGGCCCCTCTCTCCTCTGTTTTCATTTCCTTTGTCTCTGGAGTGAAAAGCGGCGGCGTGGCCGAACGTTCAGGACCCTAGATGGAGGGCTTTAGGTTACTGATGATTGATCCTGACCTGAAAACGACCCGATACAAATCCACCCGGGACATCCTCGTGTTTTTCCACGCGGCCCTTGGTCATGTTGGGCTCGTCAGCCGCACTGCCTTCCTCCTGTAGAGTGTGGTGTTGAGACCTCTGAGATGAACTGATCGTGAAGGAACGCGGCACCACAGCTCCAGTAAATTAGAACTCATTACTAAACAAAGTTAATATTTGTACATTTTATGTTTAAACAAAAAATAACAAAATTAATATCTTGAAACAGTGACGACTTCATGATGGACACATTGACTGTGTTTGAGATGTGCTAAGTGTATGTGTTTGTGTGTTTTGTGCAGGTTGCCTGGACTGCTGCATTAAGTGTCTCGGGGGCGTCCCCTACGCCTCTCTGGTGGCCACCATCCTGTGTTTCTCTGGAGTGGCTCTGTTCTGTGGCTGTGGTCACGTGGCCCTGACTGGAACCCTCACCATCCTGGAGACGCACTTCTCCAAGGTCACTGCCGACCATGCTATGCTCACCGACATGTAAGTGGGACTCTGTGTGTGTGTCTGTGTGTCCTTAGACATCTCAGAACCTGTGATTTCTTTTAGTATCAGGTCTGGTCCACATGAAGAGAGGTGTCCTTTAGAACCGGGGTTCTCAACCACTGATGGGCTGCAAAGGCTTTTGTTTGGCCCGTGAATCTTAAATCGAGACCGCAGTTGGTTATTTAATATCATCTAATGTGGCTGAGTGGGCCTTGGTAACCTGCTGTGAAAGATCGGTGGGCCTTAATGTTGAAAAGGTTGAGAACCACTGCTTTAGAACTAGAGTTTTCTTATTTATTGTTTCCTGTGGGGGTCTTGTATATACAGCCTCCAGGAACAAATCTCTCCAGCAAACAGCACACAGTGATACCAAACAGTGTTTCTCCTGGACCGCAACCTTCCTCCAGAACCATGGTGTAGTACAAACAGAAACACCAGGAAACTACACAAGACTGAAACTGCAGGAGAGCGAGCAAATACTGACAAGCACCTTTCTGAAAAAGGGTTGACTGCGTAAACACTGTAAAACACCCGTTAAGAAACAGTACCTGATCCGACGGTCTTCTCTCACTCCTCACCCTGTGGGAGGTAACTCAACAAAGGCCTCCAGAAATAAATCCCTCCAGCAGTTTCTCTGAATGGACGTCTTGAGGGTCCTCATGTTTAAACAGCCTTCGGCGGAGGGTCAGGCCGATAATGGCTTCGTGGTAATCCTTGCTTTACGAGGTGAAGTTGCTGTAGCCTAATATGGATGGGTCCCGCGACTCCAGAGACCTGTTGTGTACTTTCAGACGCCCCCTTTCTGTCCCTCTGAAACAGACAGGAATCACCTGCTATCGGTTTAAACCTAATCCTGTGCTTCCGGTTTCTGTTTACTTTGGTTCAAAGCTGAGGTCAGTCAGTTCTTTCACATCTGCTGGCCATTCATCACTAGGGAAAATTTACAGCGTTCCTCAGAGATCCAGAAGAGTGCCAGAGGCCGACGTGTGCCCCACGTTGGCCACTTTATGAGAAACACCACCTTGTCCTTCCACTCACTGGCCACTTTATTAGAAGCCCCTCCTTTATTGTCCCACTATACCAGAGAACAGGTACAGACCGTTTATCAGACTCGACTCGGTTCATCACTGCTCAGTTTCTGCCCACAGAAACTGACCACTGATGAAGTGTATGGAAGATTTTAACCCACACTGTGAACCATCAGATGGACTACAGTCTCTACCTGTGCACCAGCAAGATAGGGTTTCTGATAAAGTGTCCAGGTCTGTACAGCAGTGGAGGTTTATGGTGGTCTTCTGTCCAGTCTGTATAAGCAAATACAGAGCAAAGTGGAAAAGTGAGGAAGCACATATTCATGAACATGTTCTCTGAATACTTCAAACACTCTCTCTGTCTGTCCCTCCAGAATCCAGCTGATGCAGTATGTCATTTATGGGATTGCTTCTTTCTTCTTCCTGTACGGAATCATTCTGCTGGCTGAGGGTTTCTACACCACCAGTGCCGTCAAAGAGCTACACAGCGAATTCAAGACCACCATCTGTGGCCGTTGTATCAGCGCAATGGTATGACAGGAACTGAATCAACTAGCTAACCATGACCAACCCAGACCAACTTTAACCAACCCTGAACAATCCTGACCAACCCAGACCATCTTTAACCAACCCTGAACAATCCTAACCAACTCCAAACAACCCAGACCAACTGCAACCAACCCTGACCAATCCTGACCAACGTTAACCAACTCTGACCAACCCAGACCAAATTCAACCAACTTTAACCAACCCTGACCAACTTAAACCAACCCAGACCAACTTTAACCAACCATGACCAATCCTGACCAACCGAGGCAATTTTAACCAACCCTGACCAATCCTCACCAACTCTGACCAACCCAGACCAACTTTAACCAATCCTGACCAAACCAGACTAAAGTTAACCAACCCTTACCTATACTAACCAATCCTAGGAAATTAACAATGATTAATCATAACCAATTGTGGTCAGTCCAGACTAACTTTGACCAATCCCGATGGTCTCTGAACAATTCTAAACAACCCTAACCTGGTCTTGGCCAGACCTTAATAATCTTAACCATCCTTGAGCAATCTTGACTAATTCTAAACAACCTTGACCAACCATCGTTTCCTGACAGACTTTGACCAATGTTTATGATATGCGACCAAACCTGACTAACCCAGGTCAGTCTTGACTAATCCTAATGCAGAACTAACAATCTCGATCCTCCACGACCAACCTAAACCCTGATGCAGTTTTTATGACTGTGTGTAAACCTGAAACCCCAGATGAAAGAACCTGTTTTCCATTTGCTCTGCAGTTCGTGTTGCTGACGTACATCCTGGGCGTGGCCTGGTTGGGTGTGTTTGGATTTTCGGCTGTGCCGGTGTTCCTCTTCTACAACATATGGTCAACATGTGCAGCCATGCGGAGCCCCATCACCGCCATGCCCTCCAACCTGCCCTCCAACACCTCCATCTGCGTGGACATGCGTCAGTACGGTACGACCGCCGCCCTATTAACCCAGAGCTGGTGCTCTTGATCCAAAACAGAAGAAAAGCGGTGGAGTTCTGCTTTAACTATCTTTTTGTCCAACAGTAGCTAGAGAAGCTTGTTTGTGGCTTGGATGAAAGAGATGTGCATTTGGTGAAAAGTACGGTCAAAAATTCAAGAATTTAAGAACTCAAATTGGAATATTGGCCTGAGCTTGACACCTTCACCCTTCAACCTTCACTGGTTCTAAGGCATGCCCAGACAGTCAAAACTAACATCATGTGTGACAGTTTGTACTGGTCAATCTGTTACGAAGTCAGACAGGGTGTTGCAGGAGTTGGTATTAATAAGGTCATAAGTGAAAGTGACCATTTGTCATACGTGAACACACCACAGCACACAGTGTGAACAGCATGAAATTCTTCCTCTGCATTTAACCCATTCACCAAGTGAAACAGGGGGCAGCCAGGAACACAGCGCCCGGGGAGCAGTGTGAGGGGACGGTACCTTGCTCACGGTACCTCAGAGGTGCCTAACGGTCTTGGGAATCGAACCCGGACTTTCTGGTCGCAGGGCGAATGCCCTAACCACTAGGCCACCAGCTGCCCCATAAATCGGGATACAAGATTCTGTTCACACATAAATAAATGCTATTCCATGATTTGACTCCTTTCAAACCTAGAGGACGTTTAGGATTCCAGAACTGTTGAGAGAACTTCCACTGTTACTCCACTGTGAGTGTAACAGCTGATTTAAACGTGTGCAGCGGGGTGCGGCTCCAAAGTGCTGACAAGGTGACAAATGCACATTTAGACTCATTTTCATACATGTGAACCTGTTACTCTCTCCCTCAGGAATTATTCCGTGGAATGCCACGCCGGGTGTCGCCTGCGGATCAGCGCTGCTTGAGATCTGTAACTCCAGTGAGGTACAGTACACCCTCTCACCATTTGCACATTTTTGGCTCCGATTGTGCTCAAAACATGTCTTGAATTGTGCTGAAGTTAAGAAAGGCCAGGTTGGCTTATTTGTCCACTCTCTCTGTTGTAGTTCTACCTGTCCTACCACCTGTACATCGTAGCGTGTGCCGGAGCTGGAGCCACGGTCATCGCCCTGGTAAGCCCATGGAGCTTCACACCTTCTCTGATCTACACAGGCCTTAAGGGAGGATTGTGGGTTATGTATAATCTGCAGGAATGTTTCTGCCTCCCTCTGTTATTGTCCTTCCTTTGTTCCTGTAATCATTCACCACAAATTCATCTGCTTCACCGCACCTCCCTAGCACCATCTCCTCTTTCTGGCCAAACATCTTACTTAGTGTTATTACAGCAGTGGACAGTGCGGCGCAGAATTCCTCCAGGGGACCGAAAAGGCCTTACCTCAAGCTCACCCAAAACCGCAGATTAGTTCCCCTTTACCTTGGTCAGACAAGGCTAACATTGCTAACAAGTTATTGAGACCTATCAATAACATAAAATGGACAATAATAACAGGCAAGAACACTAACTGATTATTCTGTAACACCAGGACCACCATATCGACCCAGAGAGAGAGAGGGGACAGTTATACTGAGTGATGGGGAGAGGGAGGACCACACTACCCACCCAGAGAGAGAGAGAGAGGACAGTTATACTGAGTGATGGGAGAGAGGGAGGACAATCCTACCCACCCAGAGAGAGAGAGAGAGAGAGAGGACAGTTATACTGAGTGATGGGAGAGAGGGAGGACTACCCTACCCACCCAGAGAGAGAGAGGACAGTTATACTGAGTGATGGGGAGAGGGAGGACTACCCTACCCACCCAGAGAGAGAGAGGACAGTTATACTGAGTGATGGAAGTTGGAACATTAACTTTACTGAGTTGTTTACTTGTTATCTACATTAGCCTTGTGGCTCCAACGCTAGAATTATAGAATCAAAAATCAGATGCCGAACACAGCTTGGCTGACCATTGGGTACTGAGGGAGGATGGAGTGGGGGATCATGTGAGGGACAGGGTGGGGATCAGGTGGAGGACAAGGGGGGGGGGTCAGGTGAGGGATCAGATTGAGAATGAGGTGGGGGATCTGGTGGGGGGTCAGGTGGAGGATCAAGTAGGGCATCAGGTGGGGGGATCAGATGGAGCATCAGGTCGAGGGTTAGGTGGGGGATCGGTTTATAAAGTGGTTGGGGATGAGTACGGGTATGAGGGCGGGATAAGGTTTGAGGATCAGGTCAGGATGAGCTTGTGGTTGAGGTCGGGTATCAGTTCAGGATGAGGTTGGGGTTGAGGTTGGGGATCAGTTCAGGATGAGCCTGGGGTTGAGGTTGGGGATCAGTTCAGGATGAGCCTGGGGTTGAGGTTGGGGATCAGGTCTGGGATGTGGTTGGGAATGAGGTCGGGTATCAGGTCGGGATAAGGTTGGGGATCAGCTCCAATATGAGGTTGGGGATCAGCTCCAGGATCAGGTCAGGATGAGCTTGGGGATGAGGTCGGGGATCATGTCGGGATAAGGTTGGTGATCATGTCAGGGATGAGGTCAGGGATGAGGTTGCCAAGTGTGAGGCAAGGCTGTGTTAGTGGGGAGTGTCCAGCGCTGATGTATTAGTGGATTTGGTTCAGTCTGTTTTTCTCACCCCCGGTTTCTTCTTCTGTTCTTTCCCCCAGCTCATCTACATGATGGCTACCACTTATAACTTTGCCCTCCTGAAGTTTAAGGGCAGAGAAGACTGTTGCACTAAGTTTTAAACAGTTTATACCATCAGATGCTGACGATGCGGGCAGAGAGAACCGCATAGAAACCAGAATCTTCTGTCACCTCCTGTAAATAGTGAACTGTATACAAATGTAGCATTTTAGACACGGGGAGCTTAAACAAGGCCTCTGTTAAAGAGTAACCACTAGAGATTCTTCACCTAGAACAATCGTAGAACAGGAGAGGATCCACATTCTCTCCAGACCTCAGTTGGTTGTATTAGAAGTGCCAACTATAAAAGTGCCAACTATAAAACTGCCATAAGAGGCGTGGCCTCTGTTCCCAACATGTTTACAACTCTGTCTGTCTGTAACCTCATTTACAGTTTTTTGTCTTGAATTTTATTTTTCTTCCTCGTCTTTAGGGAGTAACCCGATGTCGTTCTAAAGTGTCAGAATTTCAGAAACATTAGTCGGATTTGGATTCTGTTGTATAAAAGCCTGATGTGGCGCTAATGCGTATCTTCGTAACGAAAAGTCCTGCACACTTCGCTAAAGGACTGGGTCTACAGTACTCTTAGGGAATCGGGGCACAGAACATTTTAGGTGTCGGAAACTACTCATGGGGTTTCGGAACACAGTTGTTCTAGGGTACACAGTATTTAAGGTATCAGAAAAGTACTTTCAAGATATCGAAATACAGTATTTTAAGGTATCAACCAATTTACCTCAGTATCACAGAGTATTGAGAAACTAGTCATTAAATACCGAATTTCATTACATTATCAGCACAACCAGTTTGTATTGTGGCTCCTAAATGTAGCTTTTTGATTGGCTGTCTGTGGGCACGGGTGGTATCACTGACTGGGCTGAAAGTCATCACGATCAGTGAATATACTCACTTCTACCACATCAGTTCCCCCCGGGTTTAGCCACGCCCATATTGGGTTGCCGTTTAAAAGAAAATCTAAAAGAAATGAAGAGTTGGTGTCCGAAGGCAATCGATTTTGGTATCAATATTAAAATGAAATGTGCAGTACCCACATTTTACCCAGTTACACAACACAAAACCGCAGAAGTGCTAAAAAGACACCTTCAACATGAATTTTTCAGGGCATTTCCCGTCCCACAGAGTCCTTCAATTCCCTGATCATCAGTTTTACTGTTTAGAAACTTTTCTGAAATACACCAGTTATTAACACAGAGCGACTGCATGCCTACGTTTTCCTTCCTTTATTTTTACTCAGTATTCCGTATTTCCTGAATATTCCTGAATATTTCATTCCCTATCATTTGGAAAAATGTGGCTTCTTATCCTTTTCCGTACAAAATAAACGTCTTTGTTTTCAAAAAGGTCCTAGCTGGTGTTTATCTTTTGACAGTCTTTCATTCTGTGTTCATTTTTATTCGCTAACCCCCTTGTTAACCCACGGCATCTCGACCCCGCTGCTTTAAAACCCATCCTGCCTTCATGTGTCTAATAATAATAATAATTCATAATACTTGGTTCACACATTTTGTTGGGATGTAGATGTTATGGCCTGTGTGTGTATGCATGTATATTTGTGTGTGTGTGTGTATTTATGTATGTATATTTGTAAGTGTGTGTACGACTGTGTATGCATGTGTGTGTATATTTGTGTGTGTGTGGGCGCTGCAGCTTGCTTTTCCTGCGTTAACCTCCTGACGGTCCGTCCCGCCCCGCCTCTGTTGCAGATCCACTACCTCATGATCCTCTCGGCGAATTGGGCGTACCTAAAGGACGCAAGTCATATGCACGCGTACCAAGACATCAAATCCAAGGAGGAGCGGGAGCTGCAGGACATCCAGTCACGCTCTAAAGAATGCCTCAATTCCTACTCGTAAGGCCTTTCTCCGGAGGAACGGTCCACCGAGAACCCGCCAGCGATGCAGATCCGACTAACCCTGCTCCTAACACACTAACCTACACCCCCACCCACTGCCCCGCCCCCTCTGCCCGCACTAACCCTGCACTTACCCTGCACACATGGACCCTCCGACTCCTGGACAGTGTTTTATCTCTTAGCTCTTTTCTCTAATCCGGCCTTGCTGGAGAAACATTGCACTATCTAGAACCACAGAGAACCGGCAGCTCCTCGACGGGAAGAACTTTGGGTATTTAGTTTAAAAATTACATCAGAGCAGCTCTGACAGGCCTGGGAGCGTCTGGTCCTCCTGCTCCCGCACTCAGATCTTCAGAGAACGTCTGACCGGGTGGAGCTCCAGGTACTGATTTTTTTTCAGTTCCCCTAAATTTTTGGTACCCCCTGGTTCATCAGACCAAAATTATGTTTTGATGTTTCTTGTGGTTCCCAAGTTCCTCCCGAGGCTGGAGGTTCCGAACGTCTACCTCACTACCTCCACAGGAGAACAAATGTAGAGTTTTAAAGTTCCGGAATATTTCGGCTCTCCAAACCACCACCAATCGGCGAAAAACCTCAAACCTGAACATCAGTAAAGGAAAACAATCAATAAAAAAAATTCCATTCCACACAAGGAATATTTTATCAGCAGTTTTATTTCTGAATTAGTAAAAAAGAAAAAATACGATCAATTCAAAATATTTAGAATTGTTCCTTAATCTCACAGCATTCCTGCAGGAATCTGGAGAGAAATTAAGTGACGATACAGATCTAAGACCACTTTCCTGTTTATTCTGTGAAATGTAAAGTAAAGTTGTTTTAGCTGAAGGTCTAAGCTTCCCGTGGTGAGACGGAGCACGGTGGCGAGGAGGAATAATCCGGTCGGCCTTTTCTGATTTTTTACATTTTTTACAGATTTTCTTAGATTTTATCGCGTGTTTCTGCACGTCTTCCTCGGGCCACCCGGCAGCGTAACCCCGCCCCTCTGTAACCAGCGGTTTGTATAAAAGTCAGTGTTTAGTTCTGAAGGCTGATGACAGATGTGTCCCTCGGCGGGCCGTGAAGGACAGGCGTGTCCCTGCGGCGGAGACCGATGTGTAGTCGTTTATACTGAACGTATTGTAGGCAGCGTTTGCCCGTTTCCTGTTTTTAATGACATTCCACTTTTTTAGAGTTTTTAGTGTAGCGAATGTATAAAACCACTTTTTAACTGAATAGCGCTCATCAGTTTATCGAGATGTTATTGATTATTGACCTGATTCACTGTGTTCTTCTGAACACAGAAATTCTGACCAAAATGTTGTGTGTGAAAACACCAAGGGTGATGAAGACGCGAAGCTCATCAGACGTTAAAATGTAAATAAAGTTATTATTAATCAGCCTGAGGCAGCAGTGGAGCTTTATTACAGTTAATAACTAATAACACACACACGGCCTATTCTACAGACTGAGCTTACTTTAACTGTGGATTCAGCACACTTTCTCAGAACTGAATTAACCAGCTGGAAAATGTTTTGGAAAATAAAAAATGAAAAGACAAATCTGGAGTCGCGCGTTTTTCTTACATCAGTGTGACCTTAAAGAAACAGGCATTAAAAAATTTTGCTAATTTGAGATTTCTCTTTATTCGTATTTCATAAACACACAGCTTCACTCCACTCACGTCTAATAAATAAACTCAAATCCACCAGAAAAAAGAAATCAGGAGCAGCTGGACGGTGATGAGACCCTCACCAGAAGTCGTCGTCCGCGTCATCGTGGGAGAAAACGGCAACACTACAAGACAGAGAACCACGATGATACACACACACAAATAAATATATATATATAAAAAAACTTGTACAACACACAAATATATATATAACAAACAGGGACGGGGAGAACTGAGAATTGATGATCTGAACAGTGTTTCCTTTCCTTCACATCATACATAAACTCGTTCCCAAACAAGCGGAGACATCAGTATCAGGGATCAGTATCAGTTTAAGGCAGGGGTCGGCAACCCGCGGCTTTCATCCTTACGTTGCGGCTCACTGTGGCTTAATAATAATAAATAATAATTTAACACTGGAATGGCGCCTAATTGGTGCTTCCTGATACGACGCCGCTGCAGTAAGTTTAGTCCTGCACCCTGCCGGCACACAGTGCAGTGAACGACACATACAAAGAGTTTGATTCCGGTCGATAGCGTCTTGAAACACAACCGTATAAAATAATTATATGTAAAGATACGTGTGTACATGTTCCTACACCACATCCATATGTCTTAGGGCTGTAGCGGTGCATGTATTGGTACCGAACCGTCACGGTACATGGGTCACGGTTCGGTGTCTCACAGAGGGACCAAAAAGCGCAAGTAAATCATAAACCTGGGTCATAGTTCTTTAGAACTTTTTGTTGCTTAACTTTGCTGTATCGTGAACCGTACCGAACTGTGACCTTTCTGTACCTTTCTGGATCCAAACAGCTAACTGCGCCTGAAGGACTGCTCACCTGTCGGAGCGGCTGCTGGACAGAGCTGCAGCTTCGGGACTCGGAGCTCCACCATCATCCCTGCAGGAACTCTGAAATCACCACACACACACACGGACCAGACACACAGAGAGTGTGTGAGAGAGAAGGCGAGCGTGTGTGTGTATAAGTAAGGGAGTGAGTGAGAGGGAGTGTGTGTGTACCCGTTTATTCTCTCTGCCCTGCATGACCATCCTCATGTATCTGTGCAGAGGGTCACTGTTGTTCGGGTCCTCACTCTCCCGCTGTGCAGGCGGGCCCCTCCACTCGTCCTCCATCAGTCCTCCAACTCCATCCCCCTCTTCCACTCCTCCCTCAGATACAGCCTGGAGCAGCTGCAGAGAGACAGAGAAAGAGAGAGAGAGAGCGCGCGTGTGTGTGTGTGTGTGAAGAGAGACATCAAACCACTTTAAGATGTATTTATACCCCTCCCCCCATAGAGCATCACTATATTCACCAGCTCCTGCTCCAGTTCTCTCCTGTCTCGCTCCTCCTCCTCTTCTCTCTCCCTCTGACTCCTCTCCTCCTCTTCTCTCTCCCTCCGTCTCTCCTCCTCTTCTCTCTCCCTCCGTCTCTCCTCCTCTTCTCTCTCTTTCCGTCTCTCCTCCTCTTCTCTCTCCCTCCGTCTCTCCTCCTCTTCTCTAACCCTCCGTCTCTCCTCCTCTTCTTTTCTCTCCTTCTGCCTCCTCTCCTCCTCTTCTCTCTCCCTCTGTCTCTTCTCCTCCTCTTCTCTCTCCTTCTGCCTCCTCTCCTCTTCTTCTCTTTCCTTCTGCCTCCTCTCCTCCTCTCTTTCTCCATCAGGCACAACTAAAAAACAAAAACAAACATCATCAGGACTCCAGAACTCCGCCTCAGTTCCTAAACCTAAAACACGTCCACTAGTCTGATCACCTTAACGAAGATCTGGGTGCGGTTTGAGGGTCCAGAGACGTTGGGTTTGGGTGACTATTGACTTCTAGTGTTTGTAAGGTTAGACTCTCAGCTCCAGCTCTAAAGTAAAGAAGCAAAATCTGGACCCAAATACGTCTCCACTGATGGACCAGATCTGGGACCTGTGGATGTCTGAGCTGTTCCTAAAGTTCAACCTGTTCTGATGGACCAGGACTGCTCTGCCTGTTCACCAGGCTGCTGGCATTTATAGAAGAAAGCGATAAAATAAATGAAAAGCATTTTTCAAAACATTTCGTGTTTCGTTTGACTCACAGTTCTCTCTCTGGCAGCTCGGAGGTGGGTCTTCCTGTTCTGGGAGTGTAGGGGAGGAAACATGTTCGTCCTGGAGTTTCTCCAAACTGCAGTGAAGGTCTGTGGAGAGATTTCCTCCATTAGCTCCAAACACCACAGATTACAGCCTCACCTACACCAGCGTCTCCTCAGCAATGGAGGGAGAGCCACAGAAACCACAGAGGAACTAATGCAGGGTTAGGAAACATGGTGGAGGCGTGTGCAGCTGTTTACCTGTTAAGGGCTCGGTCAGGTCCTGGATGCTGATTTTCTCTGGTTTGGGTGAGGACTCCTGAGATGAGCTGGAGACAACCTCCTGCAGTTTTGGGGGACTGGGAGAGAAGAACCCGAGAACACAGATCAGTGCAGGAGAGTCTGAACACTGTAGTTCAATAAATAAAGAGGCTTTCACACCACAGAAACAACGAGCCGCATATCAACCAAGCAATCAAATCCTCACAGCAATGTTCCAGTATCAGTCTCTGACCTCACACAATCAAATCCTCACAGCAATGTTCCAGCATCTGACTCTGACCTCACTAGCACTCTCATACAATCAAATTATCACAGCAATGTTCTGACCTCAGTACCTGACCTCACTAATGCTCTCATACAACCAAATCCTCACAGCAATGTTTCAACATCAGTACCTGACCTCACTAACGCTCTTATACAATCAAATCCTCACAGCAATGTTCTGACCTCAGTACCTGACCTCACTAACGCTCTCATACAATCAAATCCTCACAGCAATGTTCCAGCATCAGTACCTGACCTCAC
>JBBPDC010191271.1:0-14930 GCA_037974485.1 Hemigrammopetersius urotaenia
ACACACACACACACACACACACACACACACACACACACACACACACACACACACACACACACACACACAGAGTAAGGTTTTACCATGTGCTCACACTCACAAAGGCAAAGGCTTCTTCTGTAGAAAAGAAGCTTTTGTAAGTGTGAATCGTAAAGTGTCCTTTACAATTGGCCAAAATGTTATATTTTCTGCTCATTTTAGGGCACGATTTCTGTTTGTTAACAAACAGAGAAAAAAGAAACAGGGACAGAACCTGCTTTAGCTTTTGCACAGACCATATTTATATACCTCACCCAACAAACAGTAATGGTGTACTAAAATGAGCAGAAAGTGCAGAGGACGTGCACTTACTTTTATTTAAATTGACAAAACCTGCAAAACACTTGTCCGGTGTGTTAAATTAGGAATATGTGGTTTGGGTTTGGTCCATCTCTTACCTCAGCATGTGCGTTGAACAGAGTAACTCTGACGTCACTGACTGCACCCCACGTCTCTGAGCTGCTCAGAACCAGGTCGGTCGGAGGCTTGGGCTCCACTCCAGCTCCTGCAGACCAAATCTGAGCAGCAGACACATCACATGTGACTTATCAAAGCACCAAATGAGTACTTCTCTTCTTTTTTGACTGGTCTTACAACTGTTTTTTGAGGTGTAAGACCAGTGAAAAGTCCCCTGTGTGAGCAGTATCAAGGTGCTTATCGGGACAGTGAAGGTCTTTTAGCAGCACAAACACAAGTTCACATTAGAATAAACACAACCCAAGAAGCGGCAAAAAGAATCTAGATCAATTTCGTGTGTAAACAGTAAGATGGATCCAGAACAGCTTGAGTGAACAGCAAAAGGGATCCAGATATGTATTTATGAGTAAACCACAAAAAGGGTCTCAATCAGTTTTGTGTGCAAAACGCAAAAAGGATCTGGATCAGTTTTGTGTGTAAAGAATCCGAATCGGTTTCTTAGTTAAACAGTTAAAAAGGATCTGGGTCAGTTCTGCGTGTAAACAGTAAAAAAGATTCAGAACAGTTTTGTGGGCGTATAAAGGGGTCCGGATCGGTTTCATGTGTAAACGGTGAAAATCATTCATATCAATTCTTTGTTTACACACTAAACCGATCTGGAACCCTTTTTTCACACAGTCAAGAAGGGTCCAGATATCTCCAATCATTACACAAAACATGTCTTGGCTGATCATGACTGGGGTCAGTGGGTCACTGGGTCATTTTTGCTGAGCTATTCCTAAAACCTGTGTGTGTGTTGGGTGTATTTGTACCGTCAGCGAATCTCCAGGCCCCAGAATGCAGGACGTGGGGATCTGGAAGATGATTTCAGGAATACCTGTCTGTGTCCTCTTCAACACCCAGCCCCCTATTGGCTGGACCTGAAACAGCACCATACCTAGTAGCTTTCACTACATCACCAAACACTGTTAACACCTTGGACACAACCAGTTGACTTGAACAAGGATATTTCTGCTACACGGAAGAGGACTTACCAAGTCAGAGTTGTTCTTCAGCTTCACGAAGTGCCCCTGCAGATCGATCTCGTCGATGGACACGCAGCCATGGGCGGACGAGTGCTGGGACACTTTACAACTCGGGGAGAGGCCTGAACTGCCCTCGTGCTTTCGTTTCTTGGCGCAGGCTTTGCGTACGCCCTGCTTGTGTTTGCGGGAAATGGATGTGTGCTGGGAGGGACTGGGACTGAGGTTCATTCTGAAGATTAAAAAAATTAGATATATAAATAAACAAATAAATAAGACAAGCTTGGCTTAACTGTCTGGTTCTATGGGGAAAAAAATCTTGGTATTAAACCATTAGATTTTCTGAAGGTTGGTTAAAAGTTCTCATTTATAGAGGTTCAAATGATAACTGCTTTTTAAGTGATCAAGTAAACAAAAGCTTTTCAGGCAGTTTAAAATAAAGCAGCTAATCCCCTAATCCTCTGGGTGTTATTCGCTTTAACACTGTGCTTCAAGTTATTCCAAGGCTTCTTTCATATGGAAATGAGATTTTCTGTAAATAACTTTTAGCCAGTTTTTCCTCCCAGGACACCTGATCCAGCTAATGGGCTCATTAATGGAGGTTTCCTCGGACTGGCACCAGCTCGGTTCGGTTCAACTCTACTTGCTTTTTTTTTTTTGCTTTTCCATAACTAAAACCTTGGCCGAGGTTCCAAGCATGCTGAGTCGATATTAAATGATGACGTGTACATATTGGAGGGTACTGATTGGTGGTTGGTTGATATTGTTACGTCAGTGTTGTTGACTGAAAAGTAAAAAAAAAATCCCTCTGATTTCATCCATGCCGACTATTGTAATGATGCCAGGTTGTTTGAGACTCGGACTAGAGTCGCACAAACAAAGACTTGTTACTTGACTTTAGACTTGCCTCGGACTTGGGTGTTGGGACTCATGAGTCATAACTCGTAAACAATGTTCATTTCATGTTCGGTTGACAGCAACCTGTTACATGAAGGCAATACTTTAATTGTAATGGAAACCTGTAGGCTTGAAACCAAACTGAACAGAGTAGAACCAAAATGAACCAAACCAAGCTGGTACCAGTCAGTGGAGCACCCCCATAACAGCCCCTCACCGAGTTGAAGAGTTAAAATTTGGAGAACCCCTAAACGGTGCAGGGAGGTGACCCTTTAGAACCAGGTTTGGGAAACATGGAAGGACAAAGTGTCAAAATGTAACATTCACTCTACAGCCCAAAGATGCTAAAACATCCAGTTCAGAAATAGAGATACCAAAACATTCTCTGTCATACCAGAGGAAACAAAACTTTGGACCATGTATACAAAAACATGGCTGATGCCTATGTTGTGACCCCCCCCCCTTACTCCTTACTCCCAAGTACTCCCCCCTCATCAACTGGGTAAAGCAATCAGTAAGGACCATCAAAGTGTGGCCAGCGGGGGCTGACATCACACTCCAGGACAGGTTTAAACACACAGACTGGAGTATGTTTGCTTCCCAGGCCACCTGTGGCTCTCACACGGACATTAACTGTTATACCTCCTCTGTTCTGGACTACATTAACACCACCATAGACAGTGTCACTACTCAGACACAGATAATCACATACCCAAATCAGAAGCCTTGGATAAACAAGGAGGTGCGTCTCCTGCTGAAGGCACGCAACACTGCCTTCAGATCTGGTGATGCACAGGCCTACAGCATCTCCAGGGCAAATCTGAAGAGGGGCATCAAAAAGGCCAAGCACTGCTACAAATTAGAGGAGCACTTTTCCAATGCTGACCCTTGACGCATGTGGCAGGGCATTCAGGCCATTACAGACTATAAACCCAGCAACTCCACCCCCACAACCACAAATGTCTCCTTCCTGAATGAGCTTAATGACTTTTATGCTCGCTTTGAAAGAGACAACAAGCAACCCGCTGTCAGGTTCTCCTCCTCAACTGACCACTCACCATCACACTCAGCTCCTCAGATGTTTGCATTTGCGGTGATTGGCATGGTAGAACCATTTTAAGCGGGTTTTAAGCGTGATATCCTCTACAATTACAGTTTAAATGTATGCATTGTCGGACCAAATGTCCCATACAGTAGAGTTTAAACACAGTGACCGTCTCCCTCAGAGGCTGGAAAAGGGGGATGGAAAGCCCCCAGAGGTCCCTTATGTTGAAGTTGGTACAATGCCTTCCTGTGTTGTAAGGTGGCCTTGAAGGCCAACCTAGAGAACTCTTGCACCCAAAAGTGTATATCTTTTAAAAATAGAGGGGTATAAGGTGGAGTAAAGCAAATAAGGTGACATTATTGGTGGAAAATTGACCACATGTACAAGAACCTCCCGCGGGCCACGGCTGAAAACTTTATAAAATATACTTATGAAATAGCAACGCCGCATCTTGATTTTTTGAATTAGAAAAAGTTTCATTTGGTTTTTGTTCCAATTCTCCACAACACTAGCCAGTTGCCATAATAACTGTGGTGTTGCTGGAAGGCAGCAATGGTATTTCTGGCTTAGGTACTGGGGGACACCAACACCCTCACTCATCCTGTGTATACAGCACATTCTTCCGCTGTGTGCAACTAAACTACCCATGGGAATGAGCCCTGTAAACTCAAAATGGCGCATTTCGAGACTGTAGTCACATGAGGACCTCCTGTACAAATATCTGCCCATTCAGCCTACAAAAGTTTAACCCCAACCATTCACACACATTAATGTGCATCATCACAGTAGAGTAACGCAACTACCCTGCTCTCACCTCTTCTCCTCACCCTCCAACATCTTCCGGTAGGCATTGATCTCCATGTCCAGCATGAGTTTGACGTCCAGCAGACTCTGGTACTCCTCCAGCTGCTTCTGCATATTCTTTCTCATTTCAGCCATCTCCTTTTCCTTCTGCATCAGACGCTGGTGGCCCAGCTGCCGCTCGCGGTCCAGCAGACGCTCCAGCTCCTGGACACGCGCCTCCAGCTCCAAGTTCTAATCCAGAAAAGAAAGCACAGCCCTCAGCGCTCAGACTGAAGCATAAAAAAGTCAGAACTGTTGAAACTATATTGCATGACCATCCAACCTCATTTATTCATCAGTCCCATTACATGATTTTTTATTCTTTTATATAGATCTTAGTGCCCCCCTAAAACTGTATCTGAAGTCACTTTCAAAAATTTAGCCATGGTGGAGAAATACAGCCACTTAGAGCCAGTCCCACAATGAGATTTCCTGAGGACGTGCCGTTTGTGTCTGTAGCTTTAAATGATCAGGAGGAGGAGAGAGGTGGGGCGAGGTGGAGAGAGGCCGAGCAAGGTGGGGCCAGCTTGTGGCCACGGTACCATGTGCTAATGTTTACAATGTATAGCAATGTCTACTGTGCTCACGTAGCTGATAAAAGACAGTGTGTAAAGGTCTGTAGTGAGATTCGGGACATTTCCTTGAGCAGTTGAGGCCAGTGCTTATAACCCTGTTGCTGTAAGACACCTCAAATTTTACTCATTCTCATCTGATCTCACACAGTCATTTCAATGAGGGGAAAGGCAGATGTTGTGCACGCCATAACAATAACAGAAGTACTGCTGTCCAAATAACAAAGTAGTACCACTCTCGAGATAATGTGTGTATTCACACACCACTCACACACATACTGGATCACTCACACATGGGCTGTTAGCTGCACAGCTAATGTTGCAGCCACATTCTAAGGTTAAACCATCTACAGCAAAGCTACAAAATTATACAGTTTTAAGTTGACTTACCTGCCCGAGGCTTGTAGCTGAGCCAAGGAGAGCTGGCCTTTCAGCCATTCAGCAAGACCAGCTCTGTATTGTGTCGTGCATTTCCAGAGAAAATAAAATTAACCCACTGGTTCTTCAGAGGCTCGCAAGAAGGAATTTAAAAATTTGCGCTCATTTGTACATCTAAGCACCGAGCAACTGCCACACTTCACTCTACAGGCAAAAGTGGTCTCACACATAGCATTGGCAGTCGGAGGAGCAAATATTTAAAGGGAGAGGGGCCGAAATTCTCTGGGCGGGCAAAGCATGAGAAAGGGGAGTTAACCTTTCCCCATATGACGACATACGGGCAAATTCCAGATCAGGCCATCTGAGCTGTTCTTTCAACAGCAGAGCAGGATGATTAAAGCACTCTACACCGATCACCATTTTCAGCCACCGCAGTACCAGTACCAGCTTGGGTAATTCGGATTAATGTTAAAAAAGTTTCCTGTCATGGAACCTTTAAATTAAATCAGGAGCTGCTGATGGACCTTCACACATGTAGCATCAGTTGGAAGGCCTGCGGGAGATTTTTTTTATCTTCAGGAAAGATATTCTAATTTATAGTTCAGCCCAGATGTGTTCAAGAATCAAGGTTCCGTTCTCAATCTTGAAGATTGTAAATCGTGAATACGTCTGGATGTTTTAAAATGTATTATGATACAGTAGATACAGTACTGTCCAAACACTCATGACGGCCACATAGTTTATTTTGAAATTGATGTTTGAGACTCACCTGTTTCTGCAGGTTGCTGATCTGGATCAGCTGAGACTCCACTCGCTGTTTCGTTCCTTCTAGCTCTTCTCTGGTCGACGTGACAAAGTCGTTGCTCTTCAGCGCCACCTGCTGTGCGTTCTCCAACTGTAACGGACAAATGGCACAGAAGCAACACACTGAACAAACCCCAGTATTTTGTTCTGGATGAATTATGAAAGTTAAATATAAAAGAAACAAGAAGCATTTTTCAAAAATCCATAAACTGGGACAAAGTTATAAATAAATGTGCATTTCCTTAAACCTAGTATTTTTGTCCCTCCTACACACAGAAACTGCCACAGACAAACACTGTGTGGGCTGAACTGCTGAAGTTGAAGAAACAATTAAATGTGTTGGTTTTGTGACAGAACAAAAACTATGATTTGGAAATGGCCTGTTTGAATGTGAATGAATGTGGCAGTAAACATACCATTAGAAATAAGTCTTTTTTAATAAAGAAAGTGATTTTAATATAAAGGCTTCGTAATCACAATATGAAGCAGTAAAATCGCAAGACTGTTATTTCGTCCATATCATGCAGCTCCAGATCAACGCCTTCAGAAGTTCTTGCGGGACAAAATCCTGATGAGTATTTCCTGATTTCCATTCTGTCTCCAAACAAATACACACTTTCAAACTGACCTCAGCTGATCGTGTGTGTGTGTCTCTCTACCTTAGCGCTGAAGGTGTGTTCCAGGTCGTCCTTGTACTGCCGGATCTGGGCCTCATGTTCTTGCCGGAGTTGCTGCATGGCCTCCGCTAGTTTACTCTCAAACTCCTTCTGTCTGCCCGAGTCCACCTCCACCAGACGGCTCTCATGTCGGCTCCGCATCTCCCGCACCTCCTGCACACCAACACAGATCAGGACCACACTAACAGCAGGGGGCCGACTGTGGACCATTATTAGGTTCCCCTCCTCAAACACACACACTGAACCTGGCCATGAAGAGGTGTGTTTAGCAGGTAAATCACCCACACTGTGCCAGACACCGGCCCTCTAGCGACCCCTGCTGTACAACAGCAGCTATTTACACGTTATAGACATTATATACACTACGAGGAAATACAGTTCAGTGACTCAAAAATTGTCACAAATTTAAATAGCGACCTAGAAATACATCAGAACATTTTTCCTTTTACTAATCAGAACATCAGTCTGATCAACCTTTAATAATTTAATTTTTATTATTATATATACACACACACTAATATATATATACACACACACAGAGATAGATAGATAGATAGATAGATAGACAGATAGAGAGAGAGCTTTATTTAAACATATGGTAAAAAAAAAATGCCTATTTTTATAATGTAAATCCTAAATATGCCCCCAAAATTAATTTAATTTTAAACTCAGCATAACCCTTATAAACATTTAAACGTAAACCCTGAACCACATTTGCAAGGTTTACTGTAATTAATTAATTTTTATTTATAAAAAATAGACATTAACTTTTTTTATATGTAGAAATACACACATGCACGGTATATACTGCGGTAAATGGCACAGGAGATCTGGAAGTCACCTTTGTCACATCAACATTTCTCACCTGTTCAGTGAGGTGCTTCTGAAAGTCTATCTGCTCCTTGAGGGTCTGAACCTGGTTCTCAGCATCCACTCGCTGGAGCATCTCCGAGTTAATCTGAGCTTTGGCACTCTGCAAGGCCGAGTCCAGCTACAGGACAGGGAGACACCAGTATGACTGATTTGCTCACTGAGGAACCAAATTCAACCACACATACCCACACACACCTTGCGGCACATTTCTGTTTAACCATTTATGCCCAAATTACTGCATAATAAGATCTAAAAAGGATCAGCATTGCGGCAGACCAAAGAGCTCCTAAATAAGCAAATACAATAAAACAAATAAAATACAAATTTCAGTAGATACAACGACTTCAAACCACAAAATGATCACAAATAAACTGAACTGCTGAGGAACAGTAGACATTTACACAAAATAGAAGACGTTGTCAAAAGTTGTGTCATATATAAAATTAGGCTTGGCTGAAAGACTATTCTTTGCAGTTATAAATAAAACAAACAAAAAACAATTTAACATAAAAATATTTAAATTGTGACAGCAAAACTCTCCAAACTCACGTTAGCCACTTGTGCCTTGAGCTCCGCCAAGTCACTTTCCAGTCTGCGGTTTGCGGCCAGTAAATTTGCATAGTCAGCCTCCTTAGAGTTCAGAGCAGCTTCCAGGTTCCTCCAGCACTCAACGGCGTTGGTTAGCTCGGCCTCTTTCTTACTGTTCCTGCAAGTCAAGAAGGACTGATCTCAGCTGAGAAGCGAGGACAGCAGAACTGCACCTGACCACCATACAAAGTTAAATGCCTTTTACAGACTCAGATTTCAACAATTTTATACAATCATTAGAAATCACACTGTGCCACGTGCTGTTTGGATTTGCCACGCTGTGGTGTTTTGATGAACACGTCATTTCATGCTGCATTTTCTGGCTGGTCAGTAGTCGTAGGTTGTAGCAGCACATACTAAGAGATGGGAGTCCTACACGCAAAGAAAACATGACAGTGGTGAAACAGGGGGAACAGCCCAAAATGTTGATCGCAACCAATGAGCTGCGAGAAAAGTCTGGGCTCAGGGTTCAGTACAACACCTGAGCCAGGTAATAAAGATGCCCCATGAAAAAATGTGAGAAGATACAGCAGTTGTTTCATTGTGATTTTTTAGAGAAATAAGGATCCTGAGTTTCCAGTATATATGAGGGAGAAGACACTTCAAATGTTCTGCTCAACAAATGAGTGTTGATGTGAAGACTGTTGCTCTGTGTCTGCATTTATCCAATCCAACATCGACTGTTTGAAAACGCAGCTGTTTTAAAATGTACTGATGCTGCAGGAACACCAACAGCAGCGCAGTTTATCCAGAAGATTCTCCAGATTTTAGTACAAGTTTAGTACCAGTTCTCCATACACATCACTTAGAGGTTTAAAATCTGTTAAAGTGCAACCTTCTGTAAACAATGCACACTTTTTGCACCGGTCAACATTTATAATATACTGTGCAAAGTTCACAATGGAGTAGTTTCCATAAACAACTGTCAGCTTGGTGACACTCTTTTAGGATGTTAAAAAGCAACTGCACCGATTTAAAACATTTTCTGCATAACTAAAGGGTTAAGATGGAAGCAGAGCAGCTCTGAGTGGGTCACAGTAAATAGAACCAGGCTCCTCATGGAACAGCTCCTCATAGAAAGTTATTCATGAAATGGTTATGGTTGTGCCGTCCGACGCCTGAGACATAGTTTAACCAACTTTAACAGGATTTAGCTTTTAGTCCCAAAACCAATCCCATTCAGGGCAAACTCCCTAACCGGGCTAGTGGTTCAAAGCTGCCTCAAAGAATATAACAGTCTCTAAAGAAATTTGATTTAATTCAAATTCATTACTTTATAAAACACTCAGGGACACATGGAGCTTCACTGAAGGTCAATAGTGAACAAACCAAGGTTGGAGACGTCCAGTTCAATCCACCACCACTGTTAAGAACTCTGTTAAGTTTCCCCAGTGAACCGTTCACAACACACACTGCCTGGTTCACAAACACTGAATTATGAAGAAAGACTGAACTATTTTAACAGATATTAAAAGACCTCATGTGATATCAGATAAGATCCACCAGGTTACCTGCCTCAGATAAGTGTTTCACACCAGAATTAATGACTTTGTGTACAAACACTTAGACATAGGCTGAACTATTTTAATGAACATTAATGCTAAGCTGATGCTATGAGTAAATAAGACTTATTTATATCTGAAAACAACAGATAAGATGCTGTAAGCCTAGATCTATCAGGTTACCTGGAACGTACACTTGCCACCTTACTGTAGCTGGGCCTTGCTGGGTTGTGGCAGGTCAAGGGTCTCATGTGAGTCAAATTTATGTTTTTTAGACATTTTTAGAAATGAGGACTGGCTGGTGGTCCTTTTAGTCTGCAGGTGGATCATGCCTCTTTGAGGCACAGTGGTCTGAAGACCAGTTGGTGTCGGTGGTCTTCTTACCTGGCCACGAGCTTGCGGTGGTCCTCGCTCAGCTGGCTGTACTCGATCTGCAGCCTGGCCCTGTCGTTGGCCGTGGAGTCCAGGGTCTTCCGAGCATCGGCCAGCTCTTTCTCGTACAGTTCCCGGACGCTCCTGAGCTCGCGCGTGGTGGTCTCCTCCTTCTCCTCCAGCCGGAGCTGCATGGACGACTTGTCATTCTCGAGCTGGCGCACGCGCTCGATGTAGTTGGCCAGGCGGTCGTTGAGCTGCCGGAGGTCCTCCTTCTCTTGCAGGCGGCTCAGGCGGGTCGGGCTGCACGAGGAGGGCGAGGCTCTGGGCGCACGAGAGGCGCGAGCGGCCCCTGAGGTCTGGATCGGGGTGGAGGAGAGCATGGCGAGGGGCGCGCGCTCCTTCGGCGCGCAGGGCAAAGCAGGAGAGGCGGCGGAGACACAGGAAAGACAGAGTGCGGCGCCCCCTTTAAACTCCGATCACAGCAGCACAGGTCCCGCAGCGCGCTCGTCTCTCTCCCTCCGGCCGCTTCGCAGTCTACCCGCTCCGGTTCAAGTCAACAGGCCCGTTTGAGTTCTCTCGCCCGGAACCGCTTCATCACACACAGCTGAGAGACAGGGGAGGGGGGTGGCATCCTCAATGAGGCCCTGATGTCACATCACAGGAATTTAAAGGGACAAGGATGTTTGTATAGGCCAAGAGAAGTTTTTACACATGTATTTACAAACAAACACGAGAAAAAACTATAAAATATATATTTATATGAATCTTATATTCATCTTATATGTGTATGAAAAATCGTATATAATGAATATTCTAGATATAGACTAGAAAAATCTTACACATACACACATATATAGAAAATATATAGGAAAAAATATAAATAAGAAAAAAATACACATGTAAAAGAAAACAATTATTTTTCATTTATTTATTTTATTTTTCCTTTGTTCTACCAGGATAGCCACACTGAGACAATAGTCTCTTTTGCCAAGAAAAGGCAGCACTTAACTAACAATATACACTATAAACAACATAACTACAAAACACACAACATAAAAACCCACAATAAACAACAAGTACAGTGCAAGACATATCTACAATACATAATCATAATACAAAAAAACCCACAAAAAGAGACTTAAATATAAGAAAAATAACAAGAAACAAGTTACAATCAAGACATAAGACAAAAAAACCTGAGTGTGCATAAATATTCTCCCCCTCCCAGAATCAGTACTTTGTACCGCCACCGTTTGCAGCGATTACAGTGACAAGTCTCTTTGCGCAAGCTTGGAAGATCTAAACACTGGTATTTTTGCCCATTCTTCATTAACTATTCTTTAGGGTAATTGTCCCTCTGGTAGGTGAACCTTCATTCCAGTCTCAAATCTCTGGAAGGCTCAAAAAGATTTCCCTCAAGAATTTCTCTATATTTTGCACCATTTATCTTTCCTTCAGTTCTCACCAGTTTCCCAGTCCCTGTCGATGAAAAGCATCCTCGCCGCATGACTCAGCCCCTACAATGCTTCACTGTGGGGATGATGTACTCAGCATGATGAGAGGTGTTAGGTTTGTGCCGGACGTAGTGTTGTCCTTTATTAGTCCTGCCATGGCTGGGCTGCTCCAACACCGGAACTTGCTTTTAAACCCATTCACTGAGTGAAGCTGCCTACGGACCAGTGTGTGGGGATGGAACCTTGCCAAGGGTACCTCAGTGGTGCCACAAGCAGTCCTGGGATCCAAACCCGGAAAGTCTGATTGCAGGGGAGCACACTAACCACTAGGCTTCCCATTGTTGATTATTTCTTTGCTTGGCTGTGCAGTTCCACTAAAATTCTTTCATTCTTTTAGAACCGGCACATTGTCTGGAGGTCTTTAAACTGCGTGTTCACATGTAGACTGTACATTATAGTTTTCAGTATATTGTTCATTGTATCTTTACATATTATTGTTGTTTTATACTGTTGTGCGTGAGAGACACCATCGACCAGAATCAATTTCTTTGAATGTGCTCGCTTACAACTCGATTTTGATTCTGTTGATAAAGAAAAGGCTACTGAAAGACCACCTCAGAGCGATGAGGTGATGTGAACAGCAGATGGAGACACAGCTCAAGGTTTTCAAGTTGGGGGCTGTGAGGAACTGATGGAAGTGTATTGATGGATATTCAGAAAGGTGCCATTTAAAACTTCAGCTGCCGTCAAAACTTACAATTGTTGAATATTTTAATTTCCAAATGCTCCTGCATATTATAATAGTCTCAAAGAATAAGAAAATAATAAGAACAGCTCATTTCTCATTAATGCCTAGATGGAAAATTATTTATATTGTGGTTAATTTGACTTTTTTGTGTTATTTCATAAATCCTTGTTCATGTATGTGTTGCTTGTATTTCTAATTTTAATTACATTTAATTGCAATGCTATACTTAAAAAAGGAAAAGGATGGAGGATCCTGCCCAACTCTGCAGATTGCTATGGTTCAGAGATGGATGGACGGACGGACGGACGGACGGACGGACGGACGGACGGATGGATGCATTTTAACAAAAGCTAACAGTAGCCAGCTAGGCTGCAATCTTGTGGTCCAACTTTTGTACTTCAACATAATCCTCTCCACTTTGTCATATTATGTTGGATTGCTTTATGTAGATTATGTTTATTGTCTGCTCTTATGCTTGTTCTTTTTAGCATTTTGTTGTGTACAGTGTCCTTGAGTGCTATATTAACCTGAAGACCCTGTAGGGACTTTTATAGATGAAAGTCAGAGGGGACCAGTGTTGACCTGGGAAGGGAGTTATCTGGGTGTTGTCTCTGGGTGAGGATATCAAAAGCTTTTTCCCACCTGGAGAGGGGGGGTAGTCAATATACTGTTGACTTGGTGGGGAGCTGGGAGTTATCAATAAAATTGGTCAGCCTGGTTGAGGGGCTGAGGGATATATAAAAATTGTGTTGACCTGGTGCGAGGGGTGGGAGGTTATCAAACAATTGGGTTGACCTTTTGTGGGGGCTTGGGGTTGTCAAAAAACCTGGTTATGAAAGAGATTATCGGGCGTGGGGCAGGGTCAGAGTTTGTAAACGTCGGACACTAATGGCTAAAAGGGCAGGGGCTTGAGCATCTAAATTTATGACACTCCAATTTAGACCGACAAATTTACTGATGGCTCAAAATGAAGCAAAACCGGATAAGCTAAGCCTAATTGAAAGTAGTAACACGGAATCTGCAAGATCCCGAGATTGACAGATGAAGTTAATTAAAATCACGGACTTCCATTTTCACTGCCAGACTCTATTCCACACCTCGTATTAAAGCGGTGAGAGTGAAGCCCCCTGGCAGCGTCTGCTGTGCTCTTTGATCAGATGCTCGTAAGACCAGCCCTAATGATGAAACCTGGAGTACAGCATGTGTTTTGAAACAGATCCAGAACATGTTCTCACACTGAAGCTCTTTTATTAATTATTTGTTAACGGCCATTTCCGTCACATGCTTGGCTTTAACTAGAATATTGCCACCTTCTTCTTCTGAGTCTTGGTTCCTTCTCATGCTCTTAGAGAATTTCTCTTTTTGAGTCTCGGGCTGCGTCCCAAACCGTAATAAAAATTAATACATTATTATTATCAGGATGGTTAGTAGTGTGGTATGCAAAAGTATGAAAGTTTGCAGCTCTTAGGAAGGTTCTCCTCTTGATTATTGGTTCATAGTTGTCTTAAAAAGGGTTTCCTTTTGAGCTGAATTTTGCTCATCTTCTTAAGGTGCTCCCCAACGCTGATGGGGGGAGAAACAAGCCTATGTTGTATCACTTTAGCATTTGAACTGAGTTTATAATTTCTCTTTAGAGCTTTTGTTTTGGACCAGAAAGGGAAGATCCTCCTCACTCCAGTTCTTGTGTTAACAGAAGAAGGGTGGTCTAAGAAGATCTTCTGAGGTTCTATAGAGTGTAACAATAGTCCACCTTTAAGTACTGATAAACCACCTTTAAGTACTGATAAAAAATATACTGTGACATACTGTAATGTGGGAACAAGAGAAACAGAATCCCTCACTAGCTTCAAAAACCTCCCGAAGATCATTTCCTCTCCTAATCTTCTTGCATTACTCCCTACATATAGATGTATTTATTAATATGTATTAGAATGTTGTACACCAAAGTAAATTTCCCACTTGTGGAACTAATAAATGTTGATCTTATCTTATCTTATTCTATTTAGACAAACACCTTAAAGACCTTTACACCCGGCACCTTTCTCTCCAGCTTCTCCATAGCGCCGCCTGGCGGAGCAGCCGGACAGCGCCGCGCACAAACTTCTCTCTCCTTGCCCCCTCTCCTCGCGCAGCTTTTTTCAGACCAGCAGCTCTCGCAGCGCGTGCACCGTCCCGGGCAGCACATCTGTCCTATTCACACATCTGTCCTACTGCACGTCTCGAGCTCCTCTTCTCCACCTCCCACTCCACCGCGAGCTTTTCTTGTCTTCAGAGCCGGGGAAATGTGAGGCGCCCACTTTGCAGCAAAGGTAAGCGCGAGCCGCCTCTCTCATCTGCATGCACGAGCCGCCACAACCCGCGTGCGCGTCAATTTAGTTCTCATCTTCCTTAAAACGCAAAACCTGATGTGTGTGTATGTGTGTGTATGTGGTTTAAAGATCACGCAGAAAGCAGAGGGTGTCATCCCAAGAGAAAATGCACGAGACTCTCCTGGAGATTTTTATGTATATCGGCCATAAAAAATAGAATATTAAAAAAGCACGAGGCTGCTCGTGGAGACCGAGTACTACTCGTCAATCTAACGGCGCGCGAGATCAGTCAGCCTGCTGCTCACACACCGGGGATCACACACACACACACACACACACACACACACACACACACACACACACACACACACACACACACACACACAC
>JBBPDC010191347.1:0-14917 GCA_037974485.1 Hemigrammopetersius urotaenia
GGGCCAACATTTCTAAAGAATGCTTTCAGCACCTTGTTGAATCAATGCCACGTAGAATTAAGGCAGTTCTGAAGGCGGGGTCAAACACCGTATTAGTATGGTGTTCCTAATATTCCTTTAGGTGAGTGTATACCCCCCTCTTCCGGCGCTCAGCATGATGATAGCAGCACAGAATTGGTAGAATTGGTGTAAGCATTCTCCTCCAAGACGTGTTGGCGGACATTTAAAAGAATGACTGGGAGGAAGCATGTCCTCCTTGTTGGTGGTACACAGAAAAGGGGTGTGACTAGAGATGGCTAAACTGGGCAAAAGGCTTTTCTTTTTGCAGAACATGACCGAAAACAAAAATAACATGAAATGTCACACATACAAATGTGCTAATAATTGAAGGTTCCGTTTTCACACCTTCCACAGCATCTCCAAGCGTGTTTCCCTAAATGATGAGTAAGAATGAATCACATTACAGCATGCTTTGGTCATCACTACTTCTAAAGCTTGAATCAAAATTTGGCATGTGCTTTCCAGCATTTGCTTTTTGATCTCTCATCTAATATTTAAGGACAAAGAGAAACAGAGAAGGGATAAACAAAGACAAAAATTGGAGAGAGAATGGAATGGGGGTATTATGTCTGTTGGCTGTTGACCAGAAGGACAATGGTGGGTGAAATAAGATACTTATCTATGCCTTATCACTGCTGGGCATGCTCATCTACAGCATGTGAGCAATCACTAATCTATGAGGACTGGTTTACAGAGCAAAGTTAAGTTTGATGTTTAATGAACACAGAAAAGTGGAGATGACCTCAAGATGATACAGAAAGAGCCTATTTCTATTCAGTAAATGAGTTCAAATATTGTGTTTGACCAAGTACAAAGCAGACTGGATACTGTATTCATATGACAAGTCTTGCCCTAAGACTATTGCATGGTGTGTTTGAATAGGCTGAGAACTGAACGCCAGGCAATTGCATTGGGAACATTACACCATATATTACACCATACTGTTCTCTATAAAGAATTGTATGAAAAATGTATAAAATTCATAACAAAAAGCAATAGCTATTAGGATACAATTTTAGTCAGAAATGCCTGTTTCTGTAAATGTTTTGACATACATAGAATTAGAGATGGAAACACTTTCTTTAGTGATAACCCCAATTCTTATGGGTCAAATTTCTTGCAGGAAATAACATAATTTTTGTTGCTAAAAGTCAGTTTAATGGAAATTGCTGGAGCAGCAAAAAAGTATGGTGAATAAAAAACAGCAACTTAGGGTTCTCCTTCAATCATGTTGAACTGTCCAATAATTCTGCATGGCAGCATGTGTTAGCCTTCTCTCTTGGTAGCATTTTGTATTGGAGGCAATCTGATTTGGTGGAATTTGCATTGAATTGGTTAGAAATATAATATGTATTCATTAATAAAAATATATATTGGTGTGTTGGTGGTGAATAAACGAAGTACATGATCCAACCCAAATGGTATTTAGCAAAGCCTACGATCTACACAGACTTTGCAAACGCTTCTTGACATATGTTACTTATACCCCCTTCCTATAAACTCCTCCACATCAATCAACTCCAGATGCAAGAGCTGAAATCAAAGTGATTAAAGGGACACATTTTGTTTTTTTTACTTTTACAAGAGGTCAAAAATTACAGATGGTGCTTTGAAGATGCTCTAAAATATGAGTGTCTGGGGAAAAGTATCGAGAAAGATAAAAAAGGAAGGGGAGAAAAAGATGGTGGGAAAGAAGAATGAACATGTGCAGATGAGAAATATGAGCTTCGGCTTGACGGAATCTCTACAAAGGCCAGCTTGAGGTAGTCCTGTAGTGCATTATCTTTGTAATGTGACATAAATAAATACAAATTGATTCTGTCAAAAACTGTATCACAGAGGTTTTATGCAGGAAAATGAATCAGACTATGCAATTAATTGTGCCACGTGTGTGATATGAAGCTGAAAATACAGTTTACAAAGGAGCTGAACGTAACCATCTGTTTCAGTAGATGGGTGCATTTTTTCACACCCATTTGTTACATTCCTGGGTGAGAAAAACTCCGACTAGGAAGGTACACACTGAATACATTATTCAGTTTCAGTCGCAAGAATTTGTTTTAAAGAATAACCAGATGCTCAGCTACCACCTTTACACAGAATCTCATGATGGCTCTGCTACCAGGGTTTATGAATAATCACCACAAATATTATACAACTATGTAAAAAGTAACACATTTGGTAAGGCTATATAAACCTATATAACAATTATGACCTGAAAACTCAACTAAAGCAACCTGTATGACATCTGCACTTGTTGGAGTAGGATGCTACAAATGTAGGCTCTTCTCAGTTGTAACGGTTTTTGAGCGTGTTATGAAGCCTTATGAACATTGGCCTTCAGGGAAGTGTCTTTTGAGCTTCAGCTCCTACTTAGAATATGAAACAGAGTACACACCTATTATAGTGGTGTTTTTAAAGGCCTTCTAAATGTTTTCAAACAATTCACAGTATTTAGGAATGTGTCAAAGCTGCTGCAGGGTTCATTAGTCTTCGTCTAAGCCAATATTTTGTTAAAACACAATTTACAGCTGCACAGTTATCAACATTATCTGCAAATTGTCTACAGACCGTGAGAAAAACGTTCTACAAACATATTTACTGTAATATAAAACTCTGGTCCTGTCACCTGTGGTTGCTCAGTCTCCCTGGCTACATTATGCAAATGAAGGCAGGTACCCACCTCCACCTGGTACATAAGAAGCTCTTCCTCCTCCTCAGTCACCTCCAGTCACACTGGAACTGAGGCAAAGGGCTGCCTGGCCATCTGCTGCCGCTCCTGCATTAGCTGCTGCAGAGAGAGAGAGAGAGAGAAACAGAAGACATTAGGAAAAGGAGTGAGAAAGAGATAGAGGGGGAAATAGGGATGGAGAGAGAGAGAGAGAGAGAGAGAGCAGGAAAACTTAATTAAAGAGGAAATGAGAGAGGAATGGTGCTTTTGTGAGTTATGCCCAAGTCTCTTTATCTCTGCATGCTCCAAACACCCTGAAGAAAACAAATGTAAACAGACGAGAACGCAGCACAATAACTGACACACAACCGAACCGAATGAGCAGAGGGTGCAAAAAAGCTCACACACCAACAGAGCACCGGCTCAACACCCCATCGCTAGGACCCTCACAAAGGGTCTAGACAGGTTTAAAAAGGACACACAGACACACACTACATTCAAAATGACCAAATGTGGCCCAAAACCTAATCTTTCAGGGCTTTATACTTTTTACTCACACTATTTGAAAACATACGCTGCCCTTTACACAGTTTGGGCATTGTAGTTCATGAATGGACCTACAGAACTGTTAATAAATTTATTTTCTGTAACCACTTAATCCATACTAGGGTCACGGGTACCTGGAGTCTAGTCTGGGGTCTATGGGTGCAAGCCAGCCCACCGCAGTATAATAAAACTTTGTTATAAAACACTAGACGTTAAGAACAGTTGTTGGAGACAGAGTGAATCATGTGCTTAGGCTGGGCTTCTGGACACCCGTGTCCCGGCTGTGAGAGGTACTCAAGGTGAACCAGGCCAGGGTTCTGATTAGTGATTCTTATGTCTCGACTGCTGCAACAAAAGCGGTTAAAAACAAGGTGTGAAGCTGCTGTGGATTGGTAGAGTTTAGCACAAGTACAGGCCTGTGCTGGGAGCAGGAGTGGTTTATGTCCCCAGACAAGTCCTTCAGGAGTGAAGAAGGACACAGCAGCATCTTTTGTCTGGGTCTGTAAATGCCCCATAAAATGCATAATTAACCTCCACAAGCTGTAAACACTAGCTGTCTCAGGATGGAGAAATTGACTATAATATTTGTGTGTAATATAAGCGTGTGCTCCTGAGTGTGAGAGAGGAAACAGGAAGTGTCTGCTGTTCACAGTAAGACAGTTGTAAAGCCCGTTGTTCTGTTTTTCAGATTCTATTTTACTGTTTAAAACATTAATCCTGTGCTCATCAGTGACTTTATTTATTTATTTACTAACATATCTGAAAGCAAGGCAAGAATTATCAAAAGTTACAGCAAAGCATTGTCGTTCCGTGTAAATGAATACTGTAAATATCTACTTTATTTATGTGTGTATGTATATATTTTTGGTCTTTATTTATGTATCTTACCTGATTCAAATGAAAGGAATCACATGAACATTTTAAAAAGTGACGAAGTGTCTCTAGGTGCTTCCAAGTGAGTTGGTTTGTTGCTGATGCCAATACAGTTTTAAAGACAGTATTCGAAATCAGATCACATTTTCTGGAGCTCTATATTATATTTAACATTCAACTCCTTAAAGATACTCTTAATGTCTCCAGAGTAAGTTGCTGCTAATAATAGAAGATAAGCAATTACAGTGGGCCAAGTGTCAGTGACCTGACTCAAACTGACACAAAATTAAACCCATCAATCATGAGAGAACAAAGACCTAGAGCAGAGATTTTCAGTCTCTGGCCTCCTGGTAATATATACACATACACCCTACATGGACAAAATTATTGGGACATACATGCGTTCCAAGGTTTGGGCTTGGCCCCTTACTCCCAGTAAAGGATTAACGTTTCAGAATACCAAGACATTTTGGACAACACCAAGCTTCCAACTTTGTGGACCCAGTTTGGGGAAGAACTTTTTCTATTCCAGCAGGACTGTGCTTCACTGCACAAAGCGGGGTCCATAAAGACATGTCTGGATACGTTCAGTGTGGAAGAACTTGACTGACCCACACAGAGCCCTGACCTCAACCCCATCCAGCACCTTTGCGATGAACTGGAATGGAGATTGTGAGCCAGTCCTGACCTTATAAATGCTCTACAGAATGAATGGGCACAAATTCCTACAAAAAACACTCCAAAATCTTGTGGAAAACCTTCCAAGAAGAGTGGAAGCTGTTATAGCTGGAAAGTGCTAGTAGCTAGTTAGGTCTGTTTGTATTCTCATCTCTTTTTATTCTCTTCTTGTGGACTCAGGGTTTAATACACATTCAGAAACTGAAAAATATATACACCACTTATCATAAATATCCCATATCCCAAATCCATATTCTGTCAAACCCACCACACACACACCCTGATCTATGCAGAAGACATTTCTTACTTTCATGCACCATGATAAAAAGAATGATACACAGAGCGCGAAAGAGAGGGCGAGACAGAGAGAGAGAGAGAGGCTGACAGCAGAGGTCTCTGGTTGCCGCAGCAATGAGCTGAGTTCTGCTGACAGACTGAGAGGTCACTTATATTTGCCTTGGTGGTTCAGTGGTAGAATTCTCGCCCCCTGCGTGGGTCAGTCGCGAAAAGGTGCATCAGAAAAACAGCCAATAGAATCACAGGTTTGCTGTAAAAAAAAAAAATTTAAAAAAAAATCAGCCAATAGGATGGCAGCTTTTGGTGACTCAGAAAAACAGCCAGTAGGATGGCTCGATTTATAGTTCGAATCCCAAAGGTGAGACATGTGAGTGGAAAGCATTGAAAATATGTGTAAAACAAGGGCCAAACAGCCCACACATCCATACAGGCTTTCCTGGAGTGCCAGGGAAATGGATATGCCTTCTGGCAATGCAGCTCAGCATCTCGGGCGAGAATTACATGCCGGCGGCTGTGGCTTGGATCTGCCTGTTTTTATAGTGTAAAACCTAATTATGCCCCCAAATATGCTCCCAGAACACTTTAATTTCATTTTAAAATTAGTTTAATACATTACTGTTAATGAAAATATGATAAACCCGTACTGTACTGTACAGTTTACACTGAACTCCAGGAGTGCTTGAATGTAAATACAGATGATAGACTGCACTGTAATTCATACACAGCTGTTTTCTTTGGTATGCCTGTCATTTCCTTTTGTATAAGTAGGATAAATACAGTAATAATTTCATGTACTTTTTATTAATAAAAAATAGAGTTAAATGTAGGAGCAATCACCAATCATTTTTACAGTTCAATAATTTACTGTTCATCCGCTGGCGAGGTGTATTGTATTAATAACTGGCACTAAAATACATGAAGAATTATATATTGCCATATCTGCTGTTTCCACGAATTTGCTGTGGTTTTTGCCAAAATTATTATTTCGGTTCTAAGAAAAAAATGTCTGAACGACTGAAAAGAAACGACTAATTTTTTTTAAAATTCAGCTTAATACATTACCCTTAACGAAAATGTTAAGAAAGAGAGAGAGACAGAGAGAGAGAGAGACAGACAGAGAGAGAATATGTCCCAATACTTGCATATCCGACTTGCATATCTTGGCGGGGAATTTAAATTAAAAGAGACGAATACGGGTTTACCTTTACCTTTACATCTAATGCATTAAACTGAGTTTATAATGAAATAAAAGTGTTCTGGGAGCATATTTGGGGGCATATGTAGGGTTTACACTATAAAAATATGCATTTTTTTTTTTTACCAAAACACAACACGTTTTTTCACTATACGCAGGTGCTCTTGGAACTAACCCCCCGTGAAAAATATTACAGTCTATATAACCACTCTCACCGCTTCCAAAGCTGTATAAGGTTCTCTATTGCTCAAACTTGTTTTTTCTTTCTTTACTGAAGCTTCACAAGCCTTCAACATGTTGCCTAACTGCATTTGGAGCACTTCAGGAATAAGTCATTTCTTCTCCTTTATTCTTCAGAAACCTTACTCTCCTACATTAGTGCTTCTTCATGCTTCTTTGGACTACAAAATGAACCCTTTTAGCAGCACTAATATCATCAGACACATTTGGAATAAATCTAATCTGACAGAAAGCAAACTTGATGAGAACAATAATCTTAGATCAAGACTGAAGGAACTGTGACATGACCAAAAACACACAACCTCAGTGTAACTACTGAATCATTTTATACATAGATTTGCCTTTTGATGTTACACATAGACATACTCAGATCTGACCAATCAAGTCATGGACTCCATAAGACCTCTAAAGGTGTGCTGTGGTATCTGCTACAAAGACATTAGCAGCAGATCATTTGAGTCCTGGAAGCTGCAAGGTTGGGCCTTCATGGATCAAACTATTGTGTCCAGCACATTCCACAGATGCTCACTGAGAACCTGTAGGCCAATTCAACGCCTTTTACTCCTCGCACCCTGTTTCTGGGAACTGCACACGGCACCACTGCACACTGGGAACACCATACAAGACCTGCAATTTGGCCTTTGTCAAAGTCACTTGGATCTTTACGCTTTCAGTTTCTTTGCTCTAACACAGCTTTAAGACCTAACAGTTCACTTGCTGTCTAATATTTCCACCCCCTTGGCAGGTGACATTGTAACAACATAATAAATGCTATTCACTCTCAGAGGTTAAGCTGTTATATGTCATATTTCAAACAAGTATGCAAAATTTATAAAACAATGCTGGAACTTTTTTTTTTTTGCAAAAGTGTAGACTATCATGTCCTCTAGTGTGTCTTTTAACAGGAGAAACATTCATGTCCTTGACGATCGGTGGGTAAGATTATTAAAACACTACCATCTCCTCATTCAGCCTGCAAAAGATCACGACTATTGATATCCTTCAAATATTCACCTTTACTTCATTGTTCAAGTCTTGTCCTCTAGCCAAAGCTCATCATGTGTGTCTTATTCAAGTAGGCTGCTATTCAGCACTGAAAGAAGAGGTTCCATGGGGGCTAGCACTTGTACTGTAATGGATCTGATAGGGGCAATCATAAAGCCCCACAATGCCTCTCTCCTCTTTCCGGCATGGAACTCCATGTGGTTCTGAACAATGACCTGGACTGATAAGATGAAGTAATTTCCGGCCCAGTTTTAAATTCGAGAATTTGTTTACACTGCTATAGCAGATAACAAAATGGACAGCTTTTGTCACTGTTTAAAAAATGAGGTTTCTAAGAAATATACCTGAATAAAACATTACTGCTGATTTAGTTTTCATGTTATTTCACACATGTTTAGCATGGAATGAAAGCAAACAAAGACTTATTATTAAGCCAGTGCTTTAGTTTTGAAACTCTTTTCACATTGGTTTATTTCTTGGCCTACTGGCAGATTTCCGGAATCCATTCACAGTTCAATTTCAAATTATGAGAGCCCTTAGAGGGCCATTTTGCTATACTATATATCTGTAATTCTTTTATGCAGTAAATGGTGATTAATTACATCTGTCTAAAATCTTTTTCAACTTTTACTTTAGTACAGCTATCAATGGATTAAATCGGCATTAACAGAAGTATATATTACTTTCAGTAATTCAGTAACATTTAGTGTGAACGGAGGATTCACAGGAATCTGAACATAAAAATCAATTCAGAATCAGAAAACTTTATTGATCCCAGATGAAGTTGCTTAAATTGATGACCATGGAGTGAACAGAGTCTCCCATTTTCAACATCAAAGACAGCAACAGTTCTACCAAATGTCATATGCATAATAAATTTTTAATTATTCCAAATGCTCTACATTGCTTTATGCTTATGTTATCTATACCGTAACTATAACTACTAAAAGGTTTAAAGACAAATCTGTGAGAGGCCAAATGAGGGCAGGGCACTGTCCTACTTTATACTGACTTGCTCAGCTTGCTTGCAGTCCAGTCATTATGGCAGTAACATTACACTGCTATCCAGTGCTAAGACAAGACAAATTTTAGTGCAGAAATCTTTGATAAACCCTAAGAGAGGAGGACACTGATTGACTTACAGGAAGAGTCTACAGGCCATCTGATCGATCACTAGGAAAAGGGGACATCCACCTTTGGACATGGTTGTTTAGTCAATAACGCCAAAGGCAGCAGAGCACTCACCAGAATCTGGAGGTAATCATACACTGGGGATGCATGATACGGGCAAAGACTCCATACTTTAATCAATATTGCTACAGAATGCATTTGGGATCATATAGCAAAAATCTCTCTCTCTCTCTCTCGCTCTGTCTATCATACGCAGCGTTACTGTGTATTCTGAGCAGGAGGGGCGATGGTAAATTTGGGCGTTGTCTATGTCTCGCCGTGGTTCTGGGGCGGTTATGCGCTGTGAAGACTGAAAACTGGTGCGCATTCCATTTACGTCTATTCGGGCTTGGGTACCACTACATATACACTACATATGTATGTAAGTAGTGTCTATGTTTGTTGGATTACATCCAAATAGCCCCAGAAACATTTGTGGTCACAGTACACAAAGAAACATCCTGTGATTGGTTGCAAAACTCATTTGCGTATTAAGACAGAATAATATTGCCATGAAATAAAAAGGGGGCATCAAACACCAGTCCAGCCCTTGTGGCAGGACCGTCTCAGAGAATGTGAGCTTTGTTTGATGCATTTATGCCACCCTATTTTTTCATATTTTGCACGGTTGCAGTCAACATTACTACGCGCTTCTTTTCCAGGGAGCTGCGGGTGAAAAGTACAGCAAGTCTTTGACAAATTATACTATTGTAGTATTTCTCATTGGTTCACATTTAATCTTTCATTATGGTCCTATTGCTGCATTGAGCGCATTGTGTACTATTGAATCATTTTTCACCGTAATAGAAGAAAACATACACACACACACACACACACACACACACACACACAATGCACAATCATTGTATAGATTGTGGCAGTAGAATCCTGACCTCGGTGGGTTTGTTATGTAAGACTCTGCTGAACAGGGCAGGACTGTCTCATTCCTCTCCATTGCCATGTAACTGTCTTGTAATTGAGGCAAATCAATTTAGTCCTGAGGAGCCATTACTGGCCCTGACATCCACAGAGAAACAGAGAGATAACAGTGAGCAAGAACACATGAGAGGGAGAGCAGGGTAGAAGCAGAGAAGAAGGGAGGACATGCTTGATGCATAAATGTTTCTTGAGTAGTCCTAGGGTTCCTAAACTTGTGTATGTTGATACAGTGCTGTGTTATTTTATAGGTTATTCATTTTCCAGTTTTTAAAAATATAATATTTTTTGTCATTTTTTTGTCAAATTTAAAAAATCATTTAAAAACTCCAGCCATCCTTTCAAATGTATATTTTTTAAAAAGCTGAGCAATACAAATGTTCAGCAATGCAAAACTTGTACTGAAGGTTTAGTCTTTTTCTTTCTCTTTTAAATTACATTTTTGACAGCATTACCAGAAATCTCCTTATTCAGCAATCCCCCAGAGTTGCAGATTCATTTTTTTTTTTTTACATTTTTACGGCATTTATCAAACTCAGTCACACACGGATTTTTTTTAAAGAACCAAAATCATCGTTTTACATGGAAATTGCAAATATCATGTGCTTTTTTTTTTTGAGAACCGAACTGTATTACCGCCACCAGCCCACCGGTGGCAGTAATACCCTGAAAAGTTGTCAACCACCATAAAAAGAAGAAGAAGAAGCCTGCTGCAGCGTGACTGCTCTGTGTCTTGTCCTATTTTAGTGTTTTAAACTTTCCCCCTCCAAATTTTCAAGTTACACACACATACATATATATATATTTCTTCAAGAATTCAAGTATGGTTCATAAATGGCAGCGCTCTAAAAGTCTTTCTTTCTCTCTTTTCATTCCCTTAAACAGGGTAGGAGTGGGATGGGGGAGGTGTTAAGCAGTGCAGTGACAGAGTGTAAATCACAGACTGTTGACATTACACACTGCGGGGCTCTGAGCAGTGCCGGGGGAGAGAGGAGGGGAAAGTGGGACAATTCAGAGCTCATCAATTATGTTACATCATATTAACCCCCATCATCAGCTTTCACTGACACCTCTCATCCATTCCCATTCCACAGCCGCCCCGACAGTTGGTCTGTGTGCAAGCCTGTGTGTGTGTGTGTTTACCTCTGCACACCAGCCTCCTGAGCAAGGAGCCAAAATACCTCCACCTGATGTATATATATATTGCTGTCAAACGATTAGAATTGTTAATATAATTTAGTCACATTTCACATTGCATTACCAAGCAGATTTAAGAAAAAAGGAATATATTTGCACTTAACGTGTTTATTGAGCATTCATGTTAACAAAAATCTCTCCAAACATTTATCCACATTAATGTGGCCCTGTTACTCCTCTTTCAGCCAGCTACTAAGACAAACTAACTTGTTGACATTGTCCATTTTCCGAGAGGAGAGCGGACCGCTTCTTATTTAAGATGTTGCCTGCAACTGAGAACAGTCTCTCACATGGAACAGTGGTTGCAGGAGTGGAAAGATATTTGCAAGCCAGCAGTGCCAGCTTGTCATGAGCTCCTGAATGGGCTGACCACCACTCCAAGGGACAGTCCTGCATACTAATGATCGGCTCTGCACTGTACAAGTACATGATTCTGTCAGGCAGCAACTCCTTTTCTGATTCTGAATCTGTGCCCATCTGTAAAAGACTTATTTTCTTTGGTGGCTTATCTTCACAAGTCTGTCAAGGTGGGGAATCCTTCAGCAGTCTTCCAAATGTGGTCCACACCCTCTCTCTGTCACACTTGGGGAGGCACTTCAAGTCCTTGAAGCGAGGATCCAAAGCTGTTGCAATCTTGAGCCATTCATTGTTGATATAGTTTTGCTGATGGAAGGTTAGGTCTTCTTGGAATGCTGTTTTAAACCTAGCTACATATGCAGGGTCATTATCAAAGGTTTCCATCACATAATGCAGGTGGCAGAGGGCAGGAAATATAGCATTCCCCACCCAGAATCTCAGTTACATGCCTGCAGTGAAAACACACAAACAGAGGGAGAGATGTAAGAAAAAATGGTTATCAATTTATTTTATTTCAGCCTAAATTGTATATAGATTGCTTACTTGCAGGGCTCCAGAAGAGACTCCAGTTTCTGCAGTTTGTCCTATCCTTGTGGCGTCAGCATGACAAGTTTCTGGCTCTGTTGGTCCAGAGTCGCTTTAATTGCTGCTTGGTTGCGGTTTAGATGCTTGACCATTTCTAGTGTTGAAATCCAGCGTGCTGGCATGTCCTGGATCAGTGGCTTCTTTCACTGCCCCAGGGTTGTTTGCTGTGTTTCCAGCTCTGAGGGGTTGGCTGGACAATGTTTGAAATGGCCAACAATTTTCCGACACTTGGACAATGCACTCACCAAGACAGTGATGTTAGCCAGTCCCTACAGTTGTGATTTTTCCCACTCACGTGCCTCTGCGAAGTGACACTCCTCTGTCTTCATTATACTTAATGCAAACGACTTTAATTCCCATGCAGCAGTAATTAGATGTACAGTAGCACCACGATAGTTAGTTACTCCCAGAAGTCCAGTAGTCACCAGTTTGTGCTCGTGCTTTTTTTCCTTTTCAGTTTCTTTTTCATAGAGCCCATGAATGACCTTATTGTGCTTCTTGTTGGAGCCTTGTACAATGCATCTTGAGAGGCAACTTGCAAAAACTTTGTAAAGCCTGTGTCCTCGATTAATAGGTCTGCAGTTTGTTGCAATCCATTTGGCAATTGTGTCAGAGAGGGCCAATGTGCTGTTTATCATCTTCCATATTGAGCTGATTGGTTCTGCTGCCTGTCCCTACCAGATCAACTGCCCATTTGCGCATGTGCGAAGGTAACTCTACTCGGACAAACTGGCTGAAATGTGTTGACACAGACAATACAGAGATTTTCAGTCATTCTGCGCTGCAGATGGGTTAATTACGTTAAACATTTTAATCAGAAAAATCATGATGATGGATCTGCATTAACACATTTATTTTGCCAGCCGTAATATATATATACAAATCATGATGATGGATCTGCATTAACACATTCATTTTGCCAGCCGTAATATATATATACACACCCTTATTCCCCCAAGATTCACCCCTCATTGGTGCTGTGTGAGTCACAGAGCACTAAAAGCTCCCTGCAGTGTTAAGTAGTGTTTAACAAGCGCAAAGTCTAAGACCTTGCTTTCTCTTGGGACACCACACACTGTATCAAACATACAGGGAAATAATGGCAATATAATCATATTTTCATGGAAATAATACTTTACGTTCATCCTCTTTATGTCTCTCTTAGTTTTCTCTGTATGCATCACTTGTCTGCACTATGGAGAAATGAAGGCTTAGACGTTAATGTGATGGTCTAACATGACTGGTGAGCCACTCTTAATTTGCACAGTTTGTCCATGCTAGCGGCTGGCTGGTCAACATCTGGATGACAAAACAAAACTGTCATTAAAAAGGATGTTATAACACAGCAAACACTAGCCCACTCATTCAGCCCACTGAATGAGTCAATGATTATATGGTTCGTGAGTGGGCAGTGTAGTGGACACACTCTTCGTTAGGCAGCTATTCTTATTCATTTACATTCCCTCCTCTGTGCCATGCACAAAAGCACTTCAAAACTGACTTCAGACTTATGCCAATGCACAAGAGTGATGTGGCCATTTACATTCTCTAGCCATGGATCCTATGCTCCCAGTCTTGCGAGTGCCCTGTTAAAGAAACATTATAGAAAAAAACCCTTCGTTTTACGTGGATCTGTATTCGTGGATTCAGTCTAATGCGGATTTTTCGGAGTTGCCACCACCAGTCCAGCGGTGGCAGTAATACACTGATACACTGATACACTGTCAACCGCCATAAAAAGAAGAAGAAGAAGAAGCTGCTGCTGCAGGTAGCATGAGTGCTCCATGTCTTGTACTCGTACTTTAGTTTTCTTCCCTCCAATTTTCATCAGTTTATTTAGTATTAGTAAGCTGTGCCCTGTCTAAACACGTGGGTAGAGAGAGTTATTTTTAATGTTTCTTTTGTGTATGCGTCTTTGCCATTCATTTACGATTACATTTTCTTTAAGGTTGAATTAAAATGAAAAAGTGTTCTGGGAGCATATTTGGGGGCATATTTAGGGTTTACACTATAAAAATTTACCAAAACACAATGCAGTTTTTTGCTATACGTGGGTGCTCTTGGAATGTCACCCCCGTGAAAAGCGGGTGATTATTGTATTTACTTTTACTTTGCAACTACAAGGCTAATGTAGTTAGTAAGTAATTAAATACTTAATGCTTCACTGTTTAGCACCGTGAAAACTATTTGCCTGAATGATCACAGACTAGCCTCAAATTGCAGTTGTTACCGAGTCTGTAATGGACTTGCTTATTTAGTACATATATATATTTAGTACATGCTGTACATATTTTACATGGTTGAAACATATCTGAAATAAATACCTGCCGCTTTTAATTTCATGAAAAATAGACCAATACAAATGCATGTGTATGTGTGTGTGTGTGTGTGTGTGTGTGTGTGTGTGTGTGTGTTTGTATAATAATATCTGCTGATATCTACTGTGGAAACTGAGTTTGAAGTGGGGCCCACATTGCATTTTTGAGGCAAACTATAAGGTAATTTTTTCTTAGAAGTGCAGAGTACATTTGCTGAATGCTGTTCCCTGCTGCACAGAAGCATTTGGTTTATGCTTGTAAATCAGCTTGCTGCTTGTTGTTTCGATGTACAGACTACAGGTTTGCTACCTGAACCAAGCCCAGAAGGTTCATCAACCATTTGAAGCACAGAAATCACTCATGATGTAGGTTCCTGGATTGCTTCTAGTAGAACTTTTAGGAACCCAATGTGCCTGAATCGCCCTCCACAAAAGAAACACTCCACACTCCAAAATGTGCAAAACTCCCTGCCATTGAAACCAGCAGAAATAAGTCCTTAAAATCTGTGAATCCCCACACAGCAGAGTTCAGTCTCAAGCATCAAAGAGATGTCTTTGAATTGTTACACTGTATAGCATACTGTTTTACAGTAACCCCTCACTTTTACACGGCTCAGCAGTCGCGGATATAGTCTAACGCAGATTTTTTCTGAGAACCGAACTGATAATGGTACGTGCAAATCCCCACATTAACCTGGAAACTGCTCCGTGTCCGGCAGGCTGAGGAGAAACCCGACGAGGTCGAAAGTTTCCCCCTCGCCCACCAACTCGTCCACTTCCTCCAGGAAGG
>JBBPDC010191361.1:0-14917 GCA_037974485.1 Hemigrammopetersius urotaenia
AAGAGTATTATAAACAGTATATTTAGTACAGACTTAAAGGTGCGATTAATCGCGAGTTAACTATGGCAAACATGAGACTACTGACAGCCCTAATATATATAGATATTGTGTGTGTGTGTGTGTGTGTGTACATACCACTTTCAGTACGACTACACTTGAAAAGATTTTAATGGTAGTAAAATTCCTGTTGAAGCTGACAGTTTAACATTCTGCCTGAATAAGAAAATAAACTCAGCAATCATCTCAGATCTTCCAAACAGTAAGCATTCATCAATGCATGACAAATGTTATAATTTGTTTATAACTGCTTAATAATGATTTATAAACTGTCTACAACCTAATTAACAGCCTGAAATTGAGCATACTTTACCGAGTGCACAACCCCTTATCAATTTGGTCTTAATTATTTAAATAAATAATAAGTGAGTGCCTATATCTCACCTATATCTTGATTTGCCTGTTAAGTTGTAATTGTCTGCAGCGTGTGTCTGAAGTTAGGCTTGTTCCAGACTTTGCTGCTATCAGCTGGTAGCCGATTATCCTAGTCTGATCCAATTCTGTTTCATATTCCACCCACCAGTGATTCACATTATGCCTAATCAGAGACATTTCACACTGAGAAACAACTTCATGCTCTTTCCTCGTCTTCCATTTCTTTTCTATTCTCTTTTCTATTTTCCTTTTGATGCATTTTCCTCATTCCTCAGGGCTCAGCTGTGTCCCTGTGCAGGGACTCTGAACACTCAATATTTATTGAACTGGATTTGGAAAAATATCTAAAATGTTAGTTTAATTGTGTAATTGAGGTTCGCAGTGTGTAATTGAGGTTGAATTTCACAGTGTTAAATCAAACCAGTAACTACTGAATAAGATTAATAGTGATGAATACATACAATATATTTTAATATTTAATAATGAAACAGCTCAGTTGAATGAAGAGAAGACACCTTGACTAATATACATTTAATTAATTGCCATTTTTGTTTTGATTTTTGACTATGACATTTATTTTTGCATATGTCACATGTAATTGTTTCAGATCTTCAAACTATTTTTGATTAAGAGAAGACACCATACACAAGAAAAAAATATATCAAAGACCAACTGTTCCTCTGCAAAAATCTAATTATATTTATATTTTTAGTAGCTACCCAGTCAGATTCAGCCACTTTGCTTAATCAGATTAGACACCGGATTACCGCCAGCCCTAAGAAATGAAAATAGAAAGAAAGTAATTGAAACATATCGGTCTGGAAAAGGTTACAAAACCTTTTTAAGGCTCTGGGACTCCAGCAAACAGCAGTGAAAGCCATTATCTTCAAATAGAGAAAACCTGGAACAGTGGCCTCCCTAAGGAGGTTCCTCAATCCGTGTGTGATTGTTTCATTCGTTTTTCCATTCAAAACCAACAAGCCGAAAAGAAAAAAACAAGGCCTTTTTCCATATTGGTTTAAAAACCCAAAATAAAAAAAACGAATTACAAGCTGTCTTATGATTTCCCATTTTGCGCTGGAATCCAAAATGGAAAAAACTGAAAACGAACGCTTGTATTCCATTTTGGATTTTCGCTGGGTTTCAAAAGCTGCAGGGTTTAGGAGGGAGGAGAAACCGGCCTGGTAGTTATGCCCACCTGCTTTGGCTGTAAAAATATTCTGATGGAAAAGACACAGGGTAGAAAAAGAGATTTTCCTCCAAGGACAAGACTCATCTGCGAGGTCACAAAGGAATCTAGACAAACAAAAGAACAAAGGGACTGTCGGCTTTGCTCGCCTCAGATAAGGTCATCATTTATGATTCCAACATTAAAAGGAATCTGAGCAGAAATGGTATCCGGTTGAGAAATGCAAGGACTAAAGAGAAGGGAAACATAAAGGCTTGTCTCATATTTGTCAGCAAAACACCCTGAAAACCCCCCAAGTCTTTAGGAATAACGTTCTGTGGAATGATGAGTCTAAAGTGAAATTTTGGATTGCTTAAAGCTAACACAAGATTTCATATTAAGAAACTGTTATTAAGGAAATCGTTTACGCTATGACTACACAGACACACAGAGACACAAAGACAAGAACAAAATAAATATAAAGTCTAAATAAATTCAATATAAGCTCTGAATACTCTCTACATGAAATACACTGATGATGGGTGTGTGATGGGGAGGAGTTATAGAGTTTGATGGGTTTGTGACAGGGGGCGGAGTTATAGAGTCTGATGGGTTTGTGACAGGGGAGGAGTTATAGAGTCTGATGGGTGTGTGACAGAAGGAGGAGTTATAGAGTCTGATGGGTTTGTGACAGGGGAGGAGTTATAGAGTCTGATGGGTTTGTGACAGGGGAGGAGTTATAGAGTCTGATGGGTGTGTGATGGGGAGGAGTTATAGAGTCTGATGGGTTTGTGACAGGGGAGGAGTTATAGAGTTTGATGGGTTTGTGACAGGGGGAGGAGTTATAGAGTCTGATGGGTTTGTGACAGGGGAGGAGTTATAGAGTCTGATGGGTTTGTGACGGGGGAGGAGTTATAGAGTCTGATGGGTGTGTGATGGGGAGGAGTTATAGAGTGTGATTGGGAGGAAGGATTTTCAGTGGAGCACTTTATTCTAGTGAGGCTGTGGCTAATTGTACGTCTCAGTTAGTTCACTACACTGTGGAGTGGGTTATTAGCTTTGTCTACGATGGACTGAGGTCTAGAGAATGTTCTTCTTTCAGCACAGTTTTTTTACCCACCACTGAGCCAGCTTTCCTGATCAGTCTTTCCCAGTAGTTAGTTACAAACATTAGTTACAGAGACAGTATTACAGTCATTAGTTACAGGGACAGTCTTACAATCATTAGTTACAAGGATGGTCTTAGTTAGTTACAGGGACAGGCCTCCTGGAGACACCGAGGCTTAAATGTCTTGCTCAAGGACACAATGATAGAAAGTTTGTAGGGGGATTTGAACCTGCAACTTTGTGGTCATTGAGTTCACAGACCCACTAGGCTACTGCCACCCTTGTGAAGTCAAATGCATGAATACATTGTGTAATGTTCTACAGTGAGGACTTATAGTCACAGTCTAAAAACGTGGCAGTGAGCAAGGGTAAAGCTACAGATGCTTTGAGAAGGTTATGAGTTTTCGATTAATGATTTGACTGTAAAAGAGAAATAACTGGAACACAGTGCAGCCAAATAGCCATCTGTGGACATTTATGATTCCCACTCTTGTACCATTTAATTGAGGCTGTCGCCTGAAGCTGCTTACATTACCCGACTGCTGAGATGCTCCCTATGGATCAACTTGGAATCAATTGCCTGGCTCAAGGGCACAGTGGCGGTAGAAATCAGCTTGGTTTGAACCCATGACTTTTGGTTCATGGTTTATGGCCACCACTATTTGCTTTGTGCTGCACACTGAATGGAAAGTGGTGGGTTTCTGCAGTGTAAAAACTGTTGTAAATTTAGGGTTAGTAACAATTATTCATATGTTTGAGTCCATTATTAATATGTAAATACACTGTGCACAAAAGGTATTTCATTACCAGATTTGTACCCAAAAGTAATCAGCTCTTTAAAAGTGTTTTAATAGTGATCTGTGTATTATTCTAAAAAACAGCAACGAATAAAAGCAAGATTTGCTTTTCATCCAAAAAGAGTAACACTTCATTAGTTGATTAGTCATTAACCATACATGTACACAACAGTTTACGAAGTCTGCGAATTCACAGTAATAAAGACTTACTTTAATGTCCATTTGCAGAATAAGAACTCAAACACATGTTTCTGAATGAGTTCACTTCTACTTCGGGGTGAGAATTAATCTTGACTAAACTGGGAGGAAAACGTAGGTTGAGTTAATTGTTTTACAGGTTACAGTTTGGAACCCAGTGCGACCACAGCTCGGACTTTTTCATTCACTGTGGATGGTTCATTAATTTTCTGTCTGCAGTGTGTGGTTGTGGGGATTTATAGTCTTTAACTTTCTTCTCCTCTTTTCCCCAGGGGTCTCGGAGCACTGGCCTACCAGTGAAAGGACCAGCTCCTCCATGGCTGGTGAGTGAGAACACATTCATCAGACTTTGGATTTATACAAAGACATTCTCCTTCCATTAGGTGTTTGAGTGAAACACCTTATTATGCATTAGGGAGGGTGTCTTAACAAGCTGAATATGTTCACTCAAAAATATCAAGGGGCTGGGTGCAAGCAGGAGGTAAAATATTCATATTATATCCTTTCATTTTTTTCTTCTCTGTGGTGCACGGTAACATTTTAGACAAAAAGTCACAAAAGTCACTACATTTCCGTTAAAGATTAAATGTATAAAAGATCAAATATGTAAAAGCACTGGCTTGATATCGAGTCCGAAAAATTCACGTAAACCATGTGACTGACTCCTTCCATTAAGTTTTTGAGAGAAACGCAGTAGATTTGCTGATCAGATCAGTAAGTGATCTGGTCAGAATGATCTGAACGGCAGATGAATAGATTCTGCCATGTCAAGAGGGATGTAAAACAGTCTAAACGATGTTTGCTCTCCTACACGCTCTCCATTTACAGTAATCCCCCGCAGGAGCACCTGCTTATAGTGAAAAAAACAAAAAATGCCTAAAAATGTCTATTTTTATAGTGTAAGCCCTAAATATGCCCCCAAATATGCTCCCAGAAGACTTTAATGTCATTTTAAACTCAGTTTAATACATTATCCTTAACGAAAATGTAAAGATAAATCTGTATCTGTACTGTACAGTTTACACTGAATTCCTGCAGTGCTAGGATGTAAATACCGATATTACTGCACTGTAATTCATACATTTAGATTACTATTTATGTTATTAGTAAATAATATATTTTTAATAATTTAGAACTAAAATGAGTTAAAAAAAATGCGGAGAATATTTGTAGTTTCTGCGTTGTTATGGAGAAAAAAAATTGCGTGGGACTGAATCCGCGACTCCTGATCCGCGTAAAACTGGTGGATTACTGTATTGCCTTTACGCTAAAAATACCACAGCGCTCACAGAGAATTTATTAGTAAGCAATCGTCCTCTCTTGACATGAGTGAGTCCTTCAGAGGCAGATATGTGCTGAATTAGTTACATTCACACTACCACATGTTAAGAAGTTATTCTTTAATTTTGTCTGTCAAATGGCTCTGTCCTGTCCGCATGAACACACCACAGCACACAGTGTGAAATTCTTCCTCTGCAAATGCAAAATGCTCTTGCTGCCTGGTCTGACTTGTGGGGCTTTATTTTAGCAGCTCAGGATGTTTTCTGCTCTCATTACATGCTTCAATCCACTGCTGCTTATCCAGTCCAGTCCCTTATCTTTCAACATCAGTTTATCACTCGTAAGCATGGCTCTCTTAATGGTGGAGACTGTTGGGATTGATCGTCCTTCGAAGGGGCAGAGTAACGCTGGGATAAATAACTGGCTCACATTGATTTGTCTACTCAGTCTTTAGCAGGAACCAACCTCAGTGTTTAAAGAACTTCTGTATAAGGCCTTTGTTTGCTTAACACCATGCACTTAAGACAGTTCCTTGGTATTCTAAATGGTTCTGCTATAAAGTATATAGTAACGGTATTTTGTAAAATGTCTTTTCACAACGTGACAAACTGAATACAGGTACTTCTGTTCTAAAAAACACATGTTCCATTACATGTCATGCAAATCATAGATTGGCTACAAATGTTTAATTACTAATTCTTTCTTGTAAACACTAGTAAATATCTCTTCTTTAGAGACACCTTTGGGTTTTTTGGATTATAATTGTGCTTATACATTTTCCACTCCCTATTAGAAACTTTGTTGCAAATGTTTAATGAAAGCTTGATTCTGTCTATGTTGAAAGCACTTGTTCTTGCAAATTCTTTCAACTTTCGAAAGTGTTCGCCACTTTTAGATAATGAAAACTAATAGTGAAGCTTTGTCACATTATGCTGTAGGGGTTTGTGTGTGTGTGCGTGTGTGTGCGTGTGCGTGCGTGCGTGCGTGTGCGTGCGTGTGCGTGCGTGTGCGTGCGTGTGCGTGCGTGTGCGTGCGTGTGTGTGCGTGTGTGTGCGTGTGTGTGCGCGTGTGTCTGAGTGTGTGTGGTTGTGTGTGTGTGTGTGTAGAAGCTTTGTCGTGGGCTTTGCTGCTCTCTGTTCTTTCCCTGAGGTGCCATTTGTTGTGCTCTTGATTGCCTGCAGCTGGATATGAAATATTTATCACCGCTTTTACTGGCTTATGAGGACCAGCTGACAGAGAGAGACAAGCTTCTCAAGTCCTGTGAGGTGAGTGTATGGACTACCTGCACAGTCATTAGTGTGTTTATTTAAGTAACATATGGGAAAGTGTAACTTCAGGTTTAGGTGTGTATTTGGGGGTCTCCTCTTCCAACCCATCGCCCTTCATTACTTCTTTGTCCGTGTGTACATGCTGTCATTAATCATGGCATAGATAAATGTCCAAATGAAACTAGCTGGTAAGATGTTTTGAGGTGCATTTTTAAGCCCAGGAACTGTCAGTGAGCCTGATCTTTTATTACACACATTTATAACTAACATTTTAGTCCATGTATAAGAAGATTTAGGATGTAAAAAGTCATTATAAAAGGTTCAGTCAAAAAATTTAATTTTCCACTTATTGTAGATGTAGCGAAGCAGCGAAGAATTTTATTGAGCACAATAAATAATGTCTAATAAGTTATTTCCACAAAAACTTTTATGTACAGTCTCCCCTTGTCTCGTATTGCCCCTCTCCATCACTCACTGACTTTGTTTACGTTTACACGTGTTTTCTGTTTATGTTCTGTTATGTTCTGGTCCATGTTTTTTCTGATTACATGTGTAGCTCCGCCCCTTGCCTGGCTGCCATTCGTGTTGGTAATCTGGCCCTGCCTCAGTTGTTTTGAATTACTTTAATGTATTTATAGGGTTTATGCTTTATTGATCCACCGTGGCTTTTCTGTGGATCTTTCTGTTTTCAGCTCATGGCATTTCTAGTGTTCTGTCCCTTGCTGTGTGTTTGTTTGGTTTTCTAGTATTCATTATCACTTCAGTGTTTCATGTTCATTTCAGTTGTGTTATTTTTCCTTTGTAATGAAAATCGATGTCTTCGTGTGTCCGCCTCCAGTCCTCCATAGCAACATCACAATTTAAACCACATCAATCTCTTCATTAAGGTGATACATGTTTCAGGGTCCCAGTGGATCCTTGAAAAGTATTAAAAAATCTTTAAAAAGGCCTTGAAAGCTATTGAAAAGGGGTGGCATTAAATTAATTCTAGGGCGAAATGAAGCAACAATATCTGTTCCTGGTTAGCCTATTATTTCCCTTATTTTTTTAATTTATTTTTACCAGCACAAATCACTGACTATAGCACAGGGGGCAGTGTTTACACCATAGGCCCATATGTATGCCATAGAAAGAGGAGAAATAGTGTTGTATGTGTGTAGCTGGTGTGTAGCAGGGAGACAGGTTTCCCTTAAAGCGCGAGTGTAGAATGGGTAAATGGGTAAATGCTAATTCAATGAAAGATGGTTGGAGGATGAGAAGTAGAGAAATGCTCTTTATTTTGGTCTTCCACAGTGACTTTTATCACGGCTACAGTTCGTCCAGAATGCAGCAACACTACTGCTGACTGGTACTAAAAAGAGAGAACACATTACACCAGTACTAGTTTTACTTCATTGGCTCCTGGTTCATTTTAAAATACACTAAGATTTTATTGATGGTTTTTAAGGCTCTTAATGGGCAGGCCCCTCCATACATAGCAGATGTTGTTCATCTTCAGCGTTACCATTTGATCCTTGAGATCTAATGGTAACACCCTCCTGCACATCCCCCGATCTCAGCTTAAACAGAAGGGTGATAGAGCCTTTGCAATTGGTGCGCCTTGTTTAGGGAATCAGTTACCATGTGATTTTAAATTTGCTCCGACCACCTCTGCTTTTAAATCTAGGCTTAAGAGCCATCCATTCTTTAATGTCTTCAAGGCAGTCAAATAATGATTTAAAAAAACAGGTCAGTCCGTTTTAGTACTAAGGCATTTTTAAAGCTGGGACAATACTGGAGGTCAGACTACTGTTGATCATTGTCTGAATACAAGGACCTAAAGCCTCAAAAATATCTTTAATGAGACAGGAAAGGACAACATCTATAAGACAAAGCACTTACAAAGCACTTCGTCAATAGTGGACAAAGAAACTGTCTCAAATTGACTAAAAGAAGTCGAACAGGATGGAGAGGTTAATGGGACGCGAGAAGGGGGTGTAATGAGAGTTCTGATATTTTTAATTTTATCCACAAAAAAGTGCAGAAATTTCTCATCTAGACATTTGGAATGAGTGCCTTTAAGAGAAGCATTGATGGTACGGAAGAGAAATCCAGGCTTGTGACCATTATTTGAGATAATATTAGAGAAATATTTAACCTTTTCTGCTTTAGCAGTTTTCTGGTATATACAGTTTTTCCTTTAAAATGTCTAATGACACCTGCGGCCGATTCTTGTTCCACAAGCACTCAGCCCTCCTGCACTCTCGTCTAATGGATCGAGTGACATCATTTAGCCACGGGACTAGGGAGTTTTATACAGTGCCGCAATGTCCAGAATGGTTCGACAAGTGGATAAAAATGACATGGTTAACTTCAGTATTCTGACAAGTAGAGAGTATAGAATATAGTATAGACACCGGCAGAGAATATTGCAGCACTAGAAGAGGTTACTAAGTTCCGACAGTGCACCGGCACACTCAGCTTCGAAGGTATGACAGGGAACAGAAATCTAAAAAAAAATACAGCAGAAAATACAGTCTTAACATCAGACAAAGCCCACATGATAAAATAAGATCAAGTCCATGATGTCCAAAAAGTCTCTAGCAAGGGGCTTGGAGGGGCAACAAACATGAATGTTAAAATCCCAAATAATTAAAATCCGGTCATATTTCGGCATAATTCTAGACGAGATAATAAAATCCTTATAGTATTTCTGTGGCAGCAACTCCTCCACCTCGTCCTGATGTCTGAGCTGTATTAAAATAAATGCAGCTGGTACGAGTTCAGTAAACAAACTTGACTCGCGCTTGCCCAGGTTTCAGTTACGCAGAGTAGGGCGAATACTTGAAAAGTAAGGAAGTCATTAAGAATAAATGTTACTCAAAGACCGGGCAGTCACTAGTTCCATCTTGGTTGGGTACTAGATCAGAGGCTTCGGGGAATTACCCTGCCTTGTCAGGGGAAAAGCAACCGAACGCGGGGAGCTGGGAGTTCTTCACCCAGGCTCACAACAGGTCCCAGCAAGGTGTATGCAGGCTTCAAAAAGAATCTGCAAGTGACGAAGTGGCAAGTGCAAGTGGCGGTCCGATCCAGGTACAGTCAGCAGTCCATCGAGAAAATTCTGAGGAAAACATACCAGGCGGTGGGTAGGACGCTTGCTCTGAGGTAGATAGACAGGCACGCCGTAAAAGTATGCAGGTACTCCCAACATGACAGTATGTGAAGAGTCGTGCGGTCTCAAATTGTGCCTTACCAGACTCTTAGTAGATGAATGAAATGAATGAAAGTGACCATTTGTCATACTTGAACACACCACTGCACACAGTGTGAACAGCACGAAATTCAACCTCTGCATTTAACCCATTCACCAAGTGCTTGCTCGGGGTGCCTCAGCGGTGCCTAGAGGTCTTGGGAATCGAACCCGGACTTTCTGATCGCAGGGCGAATGCCCTAACCACTAGGCTACCAGCTGCCCCCAGTTAGTCCAATAGAAAGAAGGATTAGGCGATCGTAAGTAAATAGACAATCAGCAAAACCGGACGAGTAACACAAACTGGACTAACATAAACAGAGCTGACGACAGCTGAAAACAGCTGGCGCCATCTTATCTGTTGATAGAGGAAGATGCAGAGGACAGATGGAGATGGAGACGGTTGATCTGCTGTGGCAACCCCTAAGCAGCCCAAAGTAGAAGGAGAATGAAGTGTGCATCAGTCAAATAAGTGTAATAACCTGTATGTTTCCTGTTCTAACAGGCAGAAGTGAAGCGTTTGAGGTCACAGACAGAAGAAGTGATTCAGGAGAATGAGAAACTTCATGCAGAACTCAACAAGAGGAGCAGCGTTAGTAATAAAGAGTGGTAAGGATTATGTAGATACAAATACACACATGATTGTCTTGTTTAAGTAGGAAAGAGCAGTATGTCTGATATACACATACAGTATTGAGCTTAGGTGGCTTCTTGGAGATAAGTGTATGTAAATCCACTTTATAATTTTACAGTAAATAAAAATGAGCATGAATTCAGTAAAATGTCACCAGGATTTCTTACATTTTGTTCAAAGAATACAGTTAGAGGATCACAGATTTGTTCCTGTATGGATTTGTTATATTCCATCAGAAATCAATGACAGATTAGTCCTTTCATCTAAGAAAAATGGTCAAATGTGAAAAGACCAAAAGACCAAAGGGAAAGAGGTTCACATTTTGGTAATACTGCTCCATCTGTGTCACTTTAATGTTGTTGTGAAACATATGTAGTCTGTTAACATTGTTCCAGTGATGCTGCCAGTGTCTCTACAAAATGTTTTTGTAGTCAGGTGAAACACGAAAATAGACAGAGAGAGAGAAAATTGCCAGAGTGAGAGGGATGGATGGAATGAGAATTATCACCATGACTGGTCCCTTGATTCTGTGGTCCCACAAGTGGGATTTCAACCTTTAACTTCAAACGCTGATGCAGCAGTAAGCTTTAGTTCTACTTGTTTATCAAAAACTGTCCACAAGATACAGTGTATCCCTTAAGCGAAAAATGTGTGATGTTGAAATGCAAGCGTCTGTGTTAATTCATGCAGGTAAAATGCCTTTAGTTATTACTGCCTCCAGACAGGAGTGCCCACGAGACGTGTAAGTGTATTTCAGAAGCAAGTAGAAAATACACTCAAGCAATGATTTTCAGTCATGTTCTGCTTTCAGCTGTGCCAGAGGCTTGTGGTTTAAAATGAGCTTGCTTAATAAGCAGGGGTGCACATAACTGGTACACAGTTACGCATGTGGGCCAAAATTAGGAATGCGTAGTGACACTTGTGTCACCACGCCCCTTTGCATACTTGACCATCGTGTTATCAACACCACTTTTAATCTTACATGTGTTGCTTGTCACCAATAAAAATGTCCCAAAAACAACAGACATAAAGCAGCTTCTTTGGTGTTTTGCCACCAGCTAAGAAACGCCAACCAGAGCCAGAGGCTTGAAGTGGCTTGAAGCCATCAATGAGCGCACTGAGTCACATCCACATCTAGCAGACAAATCAGGTGCGTCTTATGAAGGCTCAAAGAATTTTAACCAACCTTTATTTGACAAACATGAATAGAGCAAGGGGCACATGAATGTGATGCAAGTCATTGCTAATAAACAAGCTAGCTGAGAAGAAATGTCCAGTCGCCCATTTAACAGATGGCGAGACAAGCTAAATGAAGAACAGTGGCACACTCTGTTTAATATTTTTCTCCTCGCCTTCCATAAAGCTAAACCCGCACGTCCCATGTCTTCATATTCTGAGGATATTCCTTTGCTGAAGCGGCTTGGAGTAAATGTCGGAGGTGCATATAATTCATGTGAAGGGGGCACACAATTTGTGCAGAGCATCGCGCACACCATCAGCAGGGAGTTACGAGCCAAATTGCAGTCTGCTGAGTTTTGCTTTTTGATTGATCTGAGGACGTCACAAAAACTGAGCAGAAAATCGTCTACATTGTGTCTGTGTCCAGCAACGGATAGTTTACCTCTGAATTTCTTGGACTCATTGAACTGGGTCTTGATCAAACCACACAGGCCATAACAGACGGACTTTTCCAGAACACAGGCTTGGATGACTGGGTAACAAAGTTGTGCCAAAACTTGCTGCAGTTGGAGCCTCCCTTGTGCACATTCTGTAGTTGGAGACTTGGCAACTTGCTGCAGTTGGAGACTCCCTTGTGCACATTCTGTGCACGTCACACACACTCAAGAATTGCTTAAAATCAGCTGATCACAACGTTCCTTACTCTGAGACATCACAGTGGTCAAGCTGCTGCAGTTTTATTTGCAAAAAGGTGGAACAAAAAACAAGCTGCACTGAAGAAGCTGTGTGAAGAAATCCCCTTTGTGAAACTGGGTAAGTTTCATAATATCAACTGGTCTACATGGAGGCATGAACCACTGTTAAAAATATCAAGACTATTACCAGCCATTAAAATGCAACTACCTACGAGTGATAACAGTGACTTGCAACATATCTGTACAGAATATCTTTTCAATGCTTTCTGTCAAACATGCTTGACATTGGCAACATTATAAAGACCACATCCATTAGGTTTCAGAAGGAAAAGCTGATTATTGGAGAATGTAAGGATGAACTCATGGTGCGATTGGCCAGTTCACCCTTCTGCTCGGTAGTGAAGGCCAGTACAGGGTACCCACTGTTTCTAATGCTGATACTGACAGAGACAACACAAACTTACAAAAGAGTTTAATATCAGATATGACTCCCTCAAGTCCATTTCTTAGTATTTGAGCCTTCAACATGGCACCAGGAAAATCAAGACCCCCAGCATTCTCAAGAAATATGAGGCTGTCTAACAACTTGACAAAGACACCACTGTAACAGAATGGATGCGCCTAAAGCAGGCAGGAAAACGCCTGCGAACCTCTTCTGTGTATGATTTGGTCCAAATAGTAAATACAAGTAACCCAGATGCTTACTCCAACGTCAACAAGGTGGTTAAGCTGTCTCTTACACTGCCTTTAAGCCGTGCAGCTTGTGAGAGGGGATTCTCACATCTCAACTTGATAAAAACCAAGTGCAGATCTCGTCTGTCACACGCTCAACTCTCAGCCCTGATGCACATTCTCCTGTCAAAGGAGACCACAGAGACATTTGACCCAAAGCCAGCTGTTGACCTGTGGATGGAGACTGTTAATCAGAGGTTCAACCAAGGACAGGCAGGTGCATCTGCAGCATGTTCATCATCTATCATGCAGGAAGCTGAAGCAGAGGACAGTGGGGGCAACACTGAGGAGGACAGTGAGGAAAACTGCACTTATTAAGACCACGTTACGTGTGGGGTGAGGACCAAAGCCATCTCCTGGTACTCACCTGAGTAACTCACTAAAAATGTTATGTGCACCCCTGTTTTTAGGTCTTGTTTATATTTAGGCTCTGTAATGTATCAGATACATGCAGAATGTAACAGGATAGGCAGACTTTAACCCATCTAACACAAGCAGCCCAACATTCGTGCCGGCAGCACAACAAATGGTGAATTTTCATCATACAGCAAAGCAGATCCTTATATGTTAGTTCCCCTGGTTTGTGTTGATGCTCGTGGTGTCCGACGTCATACTGATACACTATGACTTCTGAGGGCAAACTATCTTATGTAAATGACCACGAGAGCTGGATTAAACCATTCAGGATCATTTTTCTCAATAAATAAATGGCCAAGAATTACATTTGGTCAAAATTAATAAGTTCTCTTGATCTTCTTCTGAAGATATTTAAGGTGGTATTCATGTGGAAATAAAGACAATTCTAAGGAGCTCACAACCATTTAAGCACCACTGTACACCTGTAATTTTTGACTTTCACTTTACATTCAGCAGTATCTGTGTTGAAGAATTTCAGCTGTGTAGATGTGCACATGTTAACATTAACATGAAGTAGTTTTCTTCAACATTGTGCATATACACACACTCACGAACACACATACACACTCTGAAACTAATCTACCCCACGCCCACACTTACTCCACTAGAACCGCTTCATCTGCAATAAAATGCTACTCCCAACTGGCTCCTTAATATTCGTACAAGCAATCAAACTTTTTAGTGAACTCTGTTCTTCATGTAGCCGCTTAAATATTAGTGATCTTGGCCATGTAGACTCACATTTCTCATCATACATTTCCACATCACTCAGATTCCTCTGCTTAACAAGGACACTGTGGTCTCGGTAAGTGGACTCTCTTCTCCATTATTCATTTAACACGGTCCGTTTCCTCAGCTTTAAATTGGTTTTTGGCTTTAAATTAAAGGCTGGTGATGAATAACTCATGCTACAGAAGCCTTGCCCCCAATCTGCAGTGTTGCTCTGGTTACTGCTGTTGTCTGTAAAGTAAAACCTTGATGTATTTTAAAGACTGGTGGCAAAGATAAAAATTATAAGGGCACATTTGTCCTGATCTCCTCCAGTGGGAACATGAGGGTTTTTTTCTTTTCCCAAAGGAATTTGTTAATGGTGTAGCATAAAACCCTTAGTTTTTCATTGCTAAGGGAAAATACTGAGGTGTTTACATTGACTTGATGATTATTTTGCTCTAGCAATAGCCCATTGTGTCCATGATAATGTTCTCCTATTGCCTCAATAAATAATCACACACACACACTAGAACTAATCTAGCTCTTATTTTTGTTTTGCTATAGTAATAGTCCATCATATCCATGACAGCATTCTCTGATTACCTAGCGAATAACTGAAATGAGTTTTCTTAAATCAGCCTTTGTAAGTTACTACTTCTGCCCAAAGAGAAAAAATATCAATTTTGATCAGATATAATTTAATAAGCAGTTTTTAATGCAGAGTAAACAAAAGGTTTAACCTCTTCTGTTTAAAATGTATTTTTTACATTCATAACTGTGTAACATATTTTCCACTCTTTGTTGAACTATGTATGTATAGATCCTAAAATAGCAATGATAGTATTGAGGTAATTTAATTAACTACATGATGTGCTCCCATTTTTTCCAATACAATATTTCAGTGATATGGACTATGGACACTATTGAGAAATAGTGAATCAGTTCATGGCCTGAATGTCAAATGCTCTTAACCTAAACATCAGCTTCCACAGTCAAAGCCGTGTGTGTGTGTGTGTGTGTGTGTGTGTGTGTGTGTGTGTGTGTGTGTGTGTGTGTGTGTGTGTGTGTG